>JABUQX010065990.1:12500-45000 GCA_015478945.1 Trachelipus rathkii | reverse complement strand
ACAAGTAAGGAAAACATTTCCTTTTTACCTGCTTAAAGGATCTTTCCGATCCAGCATGTTTCAGTTTGAAATATATTTATAAAAATAATAACAATGATTCTTGTCTATACTGGAATTACCTTTTGACCTGGTATTAGGATTAAATTAGCCCGTCTACAAAAAGGCATATCCTAAATTTAGGCCTAAATTTAGGCCTAACGTAGTTATTGCACCACATTTTACAGAAAAAGGTCAGTTTGAAATATATTTTGACCTGGAATTAGGCCTAAATCGCCCGGGGTACAAAAAGGTTATTTCAACACATTTTACAGAGAGGTCAGTTTCGTATCTGTAAGGAGTGCGGGTTGTTGTGTTTTCTCGTGATGGATTGTCAATGTACATAGATAATAATAATAATAATAATAATAATAATAATAATAATAATAAAGAAAATCCGAATTATTTAAAAACTTTGAAATATTTTTAGTTAACATCGAGTGAATAATATAAATGTAAGTGAATAATTGTTATTTTTAAATAAAAACTTAGAATGATTTTAATAAAATACATGTTATGTTAGCAGAGAAGAACTTATTTTGTTATTTTTATACTTATTACATGGCTAAAGATGATGTAAAGCAGTAAGTCAATAGAACAAAACGTGGCATAGCTTGGTGTAGAGGGGTGCTAGGGGCTGACCTTACTGATTTACTGATTTATTGCTTTAAGGTACGTAAAATATATGTTTTTAATAAAATTTCATAAAATTTTAGTAAAAGTTATTTTAAAACTTGATAGTTATAAAATTTATAAACAAAAAGTATTAACAGTTAATAATAAATTCTTTATTCAAAGATAATGATTGATTTATTATAGAAGTTTTAGGAAACTTTGAAATAATTTTAGTTATATTTGAATGAGTAATATAAATGTACATGTTTAATTAAAACATAAAATGTTTTAATAAATTATACGTTATATGTGTAAGTGAGTGTGCGTGTGTGTGTGTGTGTGTGTGTGTGTGTGTGTGTGTGTGTGTAAATCTGTGTGCTAGTGTAAGTAAATCTGTGTGTGTAAGTAAATCTGTGTGTGAGTGTAAGTAAATCTGTGTGAGTGTAAGTAAATCTGTGTGTGTGTAAGTAAATCTGTGTGTGAGTGTAAGTAAATCTGTGTGAGTGTAAGTAAATCTGTGTGTGAGTGTAAGTGTCTATGGATAAATGAAAGTGTCATAGTGAATGTGTGTATAAGTATCATAGTGCATGTGTGTATAAGTGCAAGTGTGTGTGTGTGTGTGTGTGTGTGTGACCGCATGTGTATAAGTGTAAATGTAAGTGTCTATGGGTAAATGTAAGTGTCATAGTGAATGTGTGTATAAGTGTCATAGTGAATGTGTGTATAAGTGTAAGTGTGTGCGTGTGTGTGTGTGTGTGTGTGTGTGTGTGCGTGTGTATGTGTGTTCTAAATAATAATAACAATAGGTCTGAAGTAAATAACACTAAGTATAATAATAAAAATAAAAATAAAATAAAAATAATAAAAATAATAATAAAAATAAATAAAAATAATAATAAAATAAATAAAAAGTATTAAAACAAAATAAAAAACATAATGTTAATAAATATATGAGTTAAAGCAGTAAAACATGTGAGTTAAAGCAGTAAAGCAGAGAGTTAAAGCAGTAAAGCAGAGAGTTAAAGCAGCAAAGCAGAGAGTTAAAGCAGTAAAGCAGTGAGTTAAAGCAGTAAAACATGAGTTAAAGCAGTAAAACATGAGTTAAAGCAGTAAAGCAGTAAAACAAAAGCATACTAATCCCCCCTTGGTGTTAGGTAACACCTCTATTGATTTACTGATTTACTGCTTTAAGGTATGTAACGTTAATAAATATATGAGTTAAAGCAGTAAAACATATAAGTTAAAGCAGTAAAACATGAGTTAAAGCAGTAAAACATGAGTTAAAGCAGTAAAGCAGTAAAACAAAAGCATACTAATCCCCCCTAGGTGTTAGGTAACACCTCTATTGATTTACTGATTTACTGCTTTAAGGTATGTAATGCTAATAAATATGTGAGTTAAAGCAGTAAAACATATAAGTTAAAGCAGTAAAACATGAGTTAAAGCAGTACATGAGTTAAAGCAGTAAAGCAGTAAAACAAAAGCATACTAACCCCCTAGGTGTTAGGTAACACCTCTATTGATTTACTGATTTACTGCTTTAAGGTATGTAATGTTAATGTTTTTAATAAAATTTCGTACAGTTGTAGTAAAATAAAATGTTTATATATCAGGCACTCTGGTTTTTTCTTCTTACATACAATTTTTAAAAATTTATAAATTAAAAAGTATTAAGTAAAAAGTATTAAGTAAAAATAATGTTAATAAATATATGTGTTAAATAATAGGTCTGTAATGAGTTACAGTTTTAGGTTCGCGAAAATGTTTTTAATAAAAAATGCTTAAGCATGAAATAAAAATGAATGACTTATAGTATATATATTTTTCATTCGCTCGGCGGGACGCACCTGCGGGTGCGGGTTCGTGGGACTTCACGCGGTGAGATCATGCTGCGTCCTGGTTATCAGCTTATAACATAGGTTAGACATTAATATTAACTCTGTTCTTTGATGTAGGGTAGAGATGAGCCATCAAAGATGATTTCATCAAAGATGAATCATCAATATAGATGGTCTCAAAGATGACGGCATCAAAGATGACGTCATCAAAGATGAACCTTCAAAGTTGAGGCATCAATGCTGAGGCATTTATGATGGAGCATCAAAGTTGGGGCATCAATGCTGAGGCATTTATGCTGGGGCATCAAAGTTAAGGCATCAAAGTTGAGGCTTCAAAATATCGAGTGTGTGAGTGTAAGTGTAAGTGCATCTGCGTGTGGGTGTGAGTGTAAGTGTATATGGTTTAATGTAAGTGTCTATGGAGAGTGTAAGCGCTTATAAGTGTTATAGTGTGTATAAGTGTTAGAAAAAGACTAACTCATAGTAGGAAGCATCCTAGCAGGTTGTAATATACACCAATCGATTCCTCATACCTTATAACCTAGGGGTAGACACCCATATTAGGGCTATTCTAGGCTCAGGGGAGGCTAGAAAAGACTTGAAAAAAGTGGCACTCAGTTGGCACTATGTGGCACTCACTTGGCACTATGTGGCACTCACTTGGCACTATGTGGCACTCACTTGGCACTCATTGGCACTCACTTGGCACTCATTGGCACTCACCTGGCACTCATCTAATACTCATAGAACACTAATAGAACATCACTAGATACTTCTTACGGTGATTGGGAACCATCAAAGCCATCAAGTTAGCGTGGGTCAAAATTGACCCATGGTATATGGCAAGGTCAAGGCCGAAATATCATGGTCAAACAAGGTTAAGACATCAAAAAAGGGCTAAGTCCCTAAAGGAAGGACAAAAAATTACCGTGGGCAAAAATTGACCCATGGTATCTGTCAAGGGTGTGTATGTGTGTGCGCACGCGCACGTGTGTATAAGTGTAAATGTAAGTGTCTATGGGTAAATGTAAGTGTCATAGTGAATGTCTGTATAAGTGTAAGTGTGTGTGTGTGTGTGTGTGTGTGTGTGTGTGTGTGTGTGTGTGTGTGTGTGTGTGTGTGTGTGTGTGTGTGTGTGTGTGTAGGTGTTCAAGTTAGGATAGATCCATACATGCGTTCAAGTTAGGAACGAAATATGTGACGGGTGGGCCACGAGTGGGTAAAAAATTAGCGTGGGCCAAAAATGACCCATGGTATATGGCAAGGTCAAGGCCGAAATATCATGGTCAAACAAGGTTAAGACATCAAAAAAGGGCTAAGCCCCTAAAGGAAGGACAATAAATTACCGTGGGTCAAAATTGACCCATGAAGGACAAAAAATTAACGTGGGTCAAAATTGACCCATGGTATCTGTCAAACTTTGGAGCAAAGGGGAAGGACAAAAAAGGTTAAGACATCAAAAAAAAGGGTAGCCAAAAATTACCGTGGGCAAAAATTGACCCATGGTCGAAAAAATTAGGGGGCGTAAAATAGAGGGGCAATACGTACAACGGTTGCTTACGCAACCGTTTGGCGCAACCCTTCTTCGAAGGGTTGCAAAAATCAGGGTTGCCGAAAAAATTGGGGGTTGCCAAAAAATTAGGGTTCTCAAAAAATTAGGGTTCTCAAAAATTTGGGTTCTCAAAAAAATTTGGGTTCTCAAAAAATTTGGGTTCTCAAAAAAATTGGGTTCTCAAAAAATCCGGGTTCTCAAAAAATCCGGGTTCTCAAAAAATCCGGGTTCTCAAAAAATCCGGGTTCTCAAAAAATACCGTGGGCCAAAAATGACCCATGGAAGACCAAAGGGTTGGTCGAAAAAAAGGTAAAGGCCCAAAAAGGTAAAGGCCCAAAAAGGTCAAGGTCAGGTAAAAAATTTGGGGCTCAAAAAAGGTCAAGCCCAAAAAGGTAAAGGTCAAAAAAGGTCAAAAGAGGTCAAAAAGGTCAAGGTCAAAAAAAGGTCAAGGCCAAAAAAGGTCAAGGTCAGTCAAGCTCAGGTAGGTGGTCAAGGTCATTTTCGTGCAAAATCTCTCCTACTACTTATATATATATATATATATATATATATATATATATATATATATATATATATATATATATATATATATATATATATATATATATATATGTATTCGTCTATAATATATATATATATATATATATATATATATATATATATATATATATATATATATATATATATACAGTGGCGGCTCGTGTAAACTTGGCATGGCGGGGATATATATATATATATATATATATATATATATATATATATATATATATATATATATATATATATATATATATATATATATATATATATATATATATATATATATATATATATAATAAAAATTTACATATTATATATATATATATATATATATATATATATATAAGACAATCTAGTAAAATAATTTTTTATATTTATGTGTAAGTGTATGCATAAATTACAACTTTTTTTTTTTTTTTTAATATCGATTGCATGCATTCGAACACATTCTGCAATTAAAAAGACTTGATAACTCTCTTAGATGGAAATATTATAAAATCAATTATCTTTTCTAAAATATCAATATCTGATAGGATTATCCTCAAACGGACTATTACCTAATTTTTTATATTTATGTGTAAATGTGTGCATAAATTATAGGACTTTTTTTTTAATATCGATTGCATGCATTCGAACACATTCGGTAAAGCAAAAGCCTAAAAATAAAATTGTATTGTAGAGGTGTCAAATTTAGAAACAAATACGAAAAACGTCATTGCCTGCTTATCTAGGATTTGGTCTCTCTCTCTCTCTCTCTCTCTCTCTCTCTCTCTCTCTCTCTCTCTCTCTCTCTCTCTCTCTCTCTCTCTCTCTCTCTCTCTCTCTCTCTCTCTCTATATATATATATATATATATATATATATATATATATCTCTATATTTTTTTTTATATATATATATACTTATATATCTATATATTTATATATATATATATATATATATATATATATATATATCACCTGAGGTAATTATTTTTGCATATATTTTCACTATGTTATTTCTCGCACAAAAAAAATAAACACAAGCTCTTCCCCCGTAAAATGCGAATAAACTGACTTTAGTGTCTCTGACTCTCTATATACAAGTAAAAGAAGGACATTACATGGACAAATCTAGCAACTCTGTAAAATTTGAACCTTAATTTTATATGAGAAAAACTTCCAAGTTGCTATGAAATAATAGAAGCCAAACTGGCAACATTATAAAAAGTACTATAGGAATTTTGAATTCTTTATTTTCGTATGTTGCTATATTTGTCTTATTTTTAAGAACTTATAAAATTGGCTTATTTTAGGGCCGCAAAAGTAGAGCCCAAATTTTATTTAATTGAATATATTGAAATAAATATCGTACGCACAATTTGCAGTTGGAAAAAGGATTCCTTTGTTATTTTCTTAATTGATTACTAATTTTTTATGTACTAAATTGTTAAAAATTTCATATTTCTATCAACATCCTATGCCTGGCATTTTTAATTTGGAGGGGCTGCAGCCCAATAGCCCATAAAGACGAGCCGCCACTGTATATATATATATATGTATATATTCTTGTTTATATATTACTAGTTCAGTAGTTCTTAACTACAAATAAATTGGCAAATATGGCTCTGAAAATTTTCAACTTCTTCAGCGCTCGTGCTGAACCTCCTGGGGCAAAACATGGACCACAAAGACATGGAGGTGGAAGAGGACGTGTAGATATTAGTTTACGGTGTTTTAATTACAAATATTAATAAATGTGTTTTTCTTCCTTATAAAAGCATGCTTTTATTATCGCACTAAAGTTTACTTTGCAAATAAATTTAGCGAACATCCACGAGCCGGCGAAAAGTCGTAGGCGCAAAGGCGCATAGGCGCTAGGCGCATTGATATGACCAAAAATATAGGCGCATAGGCGCTAAGCGCACTAGGTCCGGCGGCATAGGCGCATAGGCGCAAGGCGCACTCAAAAATTATAGGCGTTAGCTCACGAGTATATATATGCCTTATATATATATATATATATACATATATATATATATATATATTAAAAAAATATATATACATTTCTTACTTTCGATTCTTTTATATATATATATATATATATATATAATATATATATATATATACTATATATATATATATATATGTATATATATATATAACTACTGCTACCCCATTTAGGGGGTTCGAGCCGACGGGGAACAGATGGGGGCGTTTTCCATACCCCGTAGGTGGCAGGGGCGGAGGAACCCCCGCGACCCAAATACCAAGAGCAGGGGGTTCCGGTTCATCCCAGAAGGGGAAATAGTCCCACCCTTGCGCACGTTCCCCGGAGGCCGAGACCCCGACTCACTGCTATCGTGGCAGTCTACCCTTGGGGATACCCATTAGTTTAAAAATAAAATAAATTTTATATATATATATATATATATAACACTTATATATATATATATATAGTATAATGTTATATATATATATATATATATATATATATATATATATATATATATATATATATAATGCGATTGGTTGAAAGATAATAAATTCTATGTCAAAACTTACTCTTCAAACTGATAAACAAATCCTTTGGCCAGGCCCCCGTGACAATCCAATCAACTAACACCTTTTAGATTCTCAAACCTGTATTGTAACAGTATCCAGGCCTCCTGTTGAATGAGCTATCGGCCTGTGCAATATTGCAGTGCAACTCTATACTTAAAACTCACCAACTTATCCTTTTAGAGACCCTTCAAGTGGAACAACGGTTTGACCGAGTTCGTTTACCTTATATGAAAACCGTTCAGTCAATATTATTTCTTATCAATGAACTCACCTGTTTAATGATCAATGTTCTGATCATGAAACCAATGTCTTTAAGACTTAGAATATTTAATACTTAAAAATTCAAATAAATAAGAAAGTAAAATACGTTTGGAAACACTCAAAGAAACTACGGGAATAATTTTAGAAAATATTTTAATAAAAAAAAATAAATAAAAGCGTGCTGTACTTACAAGACTAGGTTTTATAAATTCACGAACATGTAGTTAGATGTCCTTGGATATCTACATACATGCGCATAGAATATATAGAACCACAACACTAAATACCAATTATATTTTAAATAAAAAAAATATGAAAATGTACTGTTCTTACAAAATTCGATTTTATAAATTCACGAACATGTAGTTAGATGTCCTTAGGTATCTACATACATGCGCATAGAATATATAGAATCACAGTACTATACCAATGCTATATTTTATACTGTTAATCAATTAAAGAATACAAAATACTTTATCTTTAAATTTATATAGATCCTTGAACATAAATATGTATCTATAAAATATACATAGATATTTATGCGCAAGAATGGATATAAATATGTAAACTATATTAATAAAAACATATAGACTGGTCGTTTAAATAAGAAATACAAAATCTCTACTTGAAAATTAAATGATTTTAGCATTTACATAAGTATGTCGATTTATAAGTGTGCACAAAATTTACTAAGATCAGCTGACATATAAACACAGCTGTCTCTACAATGCAAAGAGTTGCCTATTAGTGAATTAAACAAATCTTTTAATTAAACAAGAAAACTGTGACTTTGACAATTTAACCATATATTAAAAATAAATAAATATCAAACTGTTAAACGTTTTATATTTATTAGCACAAAATAATATTTGCAACACTTCAAAACAAATGTCAGTAATACAAGAGCTTACCTGCCAGTTATACCTAGCAACAATCGGACATAATGATTATAATTTGCAGACGACACTATGGAATCACAATGCATAAAATATTCACAAATATAAACACAAATTAATTTGAAAACACTTCTTAAAATACCTTTATCTTTACTACAAAATAATTAGCAAAACTTTCCACATTGAAATTATCACAATATTATATTTTAAACATATAATACATTTACTTTGTAATAAAAAAATAATAAAACAATCACTACTTGAATATAAAATACGCAGACACTAACAAAAATAAAATTGATCGGATATAAGGCGTCAACGGCTACCAACTAAAATATACACCTCAGATGGGCAACAACAAAAGCAAAAAGATAACAAATATTCATAATTTTACTATTTATATAACTCCCAGTAGCTTAGCTTACGCTTTATTAACCAATCATAACTTTTAAAACAATAATTACAATGATGTATACATTTATCAATTAATTTATGAAGATAAATATATACCAGATATTTAGTAAGTACGTAAGATTGGTATTTCTTGTAAAATTACACACCTTCTCAAGAAATATCAATTTTCGTTGAAAAACAAAAATATGAAAGACTAACAACATTGAAGATATTGCACTTCCTCACCTTATAAAATACATTTATTCAATTAACTAAATATATATATATATATATATATATATATATATATATATATATATATATATATATATATATATATATATATATATATATATATATATATATCTAACTCTTAACATATATATATATATATATATATATATATATATATAAAATCATTTATAAATATTTATTAAGACGTAGTATCCTTACAAATGCTTTAAAAATATTAATAATAATAATAATAATAATAATAATAATAATAATAATCAAATCAACATTAATAAAGCTTTTGTCAATAATGGCCAATGACAACTTAGATTTCAAAATTAAGCTTTAAAAAACGAGTTTTCATTGGCTATTATTTACACTTAAAATACAAACATATTTACACTATTTTCAACTGAGCCTTTGCAGCGTACATTCAATATATAACAAAAAAAATAGTATTGCAATAACAATACTTAGCCTTTACCCAGGCCCGGACTGCTCCGTCTTCGGCTAGAGGTGAAGGGCCCCCTTACCGGGAAATTTAGAGGGAATAGATTATTAGAATATGTAATTTTTGAAAATTAGGCTTACATGCTTAAAAAGCACATTTACCTATTTTGTCACTTGGAAAATAGTTGAGTAAAAAAGTAAGCTTTTTCTGATGTAGTTTACTTTCACAATAAATATTTATATAATTTTTATATACCGTACCTAAACTAGTTCCCTGCTAGAAAAAAATAAGTATACTAATTAATTACGAGTGGTTTATTACTTAAAAATGAGATTGAGTAATATTTTTAGTTTTAGGCAACCAAATCACACTGTTGAAGCCATAATAGTCTAAATCCTACTGTAATACCTCAGTAAATATTAAAAAGGGACACAAGTCACAACGGTAATAAAAAACCAAGCATATTGAAAAGAAAAACAATGTCCTCTTTAATTGTGATTTAATTGTTACAAATTGTAGAATATATTTTATAACAAAAAGAAAAATGGCTCTACAATACCTTGGTACAGAGTACAGACACAGCAAACTAAGAAAGGTTATGTGATAGTGAAAGGTTGTTTACTAACCTAACAGCTTTTTGGCCAGTTCTTCACTGGTCCTGGCTACTTCATCTATAATAACATCTTTATCCAAGTTATAAAATAAGTCTCTTTCTACATTCATGAAAAGAAGATTAGACATAAGGTCTTGGCTTAAAGTAGATCTAAGTCGATTCTTAACTATTTTAAGTTTAGAAAATACCCTTTCACAGGTGACTTGTGTACAAAAGTGAGAGTTCAAAAACAACAAAAAAGGCGCATGATAAACACCGAAAACATTGTTTATTGTCAGAGCAGTAACCATAAAGATTTTCGTCTTCTTCAAATTCAGATTCTACATCGCCAAATTCACAGATTTCTTCAGCTCCATTTAGATTGTCTTGTTTTCTTTTAATGTTAGTTTTTTCAGCCATTGTAAAACTTTCATACTGATCTGCAAACTGTTTCAGCTCTATCAATAACTGACTTCTTTCAACTTTACAAAGTTTAGAAATACTACAAAGGACTTCCGTAGGAAAACTATCAAGCATTACGATTTCATTAAATTTCTTTGGGTCTAACCAGGAACAATCTTCTAAAATTTCTTTGTTTGGACTAAATCTTTCTTCGATACTTGTCCTGGCACAATCTAAAACACTGAAAAAGACCAATTTATAGTTTTGAGCAGTTGAGATTCCAGGAGCTTCATCTATTGATTTTTCACCAGGCATTACCTTTTTCTTTGAAGTTCTTTTTTCCTTGAAATCTAATTCTACTTCTACATCAATACTGTTATCTTCTAATTTGCTATTAACTGTACTTGCATAATATTTTGTTTTTGAATACAGAGCCTGAAAGTGTTTATCACTCCTTTTATCTCCTACTTGTTGAAGCAGCTTCTCTACCAAGTTCCAGGCTGTAGAATAGTCAATGGTTTTACTTTGTAAATATTTTGAAATGGGAGATATAACAAGAAATAAATCTAATAAAACAATAGACATAAATAGGTTTTCAAATTTGGACCATTGACTGATTAAATTTCTTGCCATGAATTTAGATTTGCAGTCAAAACTTCCATTTGATATTTCTTTTAAAACGGTAATAAAATTGAATAGTTTCTCTGCGTTTACACTTTCCTCACTTCTTAAAAATCCCTCATCGATAATTGAAGAAAGAGCTTTATGTTTGCTCCACCACCTTGTGGCTCCTATTTTTTGCAACCTGTGCATTTTTTCATGTGCAATATGTTTTCTTTTTGTTTCCCTCTCCCATACGGCCATTCTTTTATAAGACGAGCTTAGAAAACCAGCAGATTCTTTCACCAATCCAATAGGTTTTCTGCTTGGAGCAATGTTACTGTTGAATCAGCTACTACCAAGTTCAGCACGTGTCCCATACAGTGAGTGTAAATAAGATCTTCATTTTCCTTTTTGAACTGAGCTTGTAGACCGTTATAACAACCTTTCATATTGTTAGCTCCGTCAAATGAACAAGCAATAATATTTGATGTTGCAATGCCACACTTGGCTAATTCTGATTTTATAAGCTCGTACAAAGCCAATCCAGATGAATCATCGACTACTGTTATTTCTAAAAGTCTTTCATATATCTTTCCTTGAAAGACATAGCGGACGCAAATCGCCAACTGGTCCATAACAGCTACATCTTGAGTACTATCTACCATCACGCTGAATATTATGCTATCATGAAGGTCTTTCAAAATGATATCACGGCCCATCGAACCAATTACTTTAAGTAGCTTGTTGATAAAGGTTTTTGACAAAAATGTCAACAAAGAGCCTCGTCCAGTCGGTCTTTTAGTTAACTTTCCAGTGGCTTTTCTTTTGTTCATTATTTTCAGTCTGTGCTTTTTGCTGTCTTCAATACACTTTCTGACATGATTTTGTAAAATCACATCATAATTTGCAACCAACATGACCAGTTCGAGAAAATTACCATGATTATCTGTAGAGTCAAGCGTATAAGCCCCTTCTGCTTTATCCCCTCTGTACGCAATGCCTTGTTTTCCAATAAACAAAACTATAACAATTAAACGTTGAACAACCAATCTTCTGGTGTGAACTTTTCTTTCTCGCTTGCTAGTTTGGTTACTAGTCAGAAGAGTTGAAATATCATGACCTTTTTGGCTTTGAAAAGCTGCCTTCGCTGCGAGTTGATGATAACGAGAGTCTTCGTGAATTTCAACAGATTTATAAATATGCTTAGGAGAAGAGTCATGTCCGGTAATAAATGTAGAATCTCTATTATCTTTACCTCCAAAAGCCATACAGCTGGAGCAGTACACTCTGTTGAGCCGAATCGAATATGATAACCATTTTCTGTGAATTTTATCACCATTCGGTAAATGTCGGTAATAAAGTTTTGAAGGGTCAAATGGCAATTTAGCTCCTTTTCCTTCACTAACTTGAATAGGGTGCTTCTTCATAAAAGCTTTTTTAATTCCAATTGGGTCATTTTCGTTGGGGCAGATGAAACATCCAAGCTGTTGCGTAGCAGCATTCTGAGCAGCATCAGGCGTCTCATGGTGGTTTTCTTCATCATCATTTTCTGTGTCAGAGCTGGTATTAGTTCTTGATGAATCACTGCCGAGAGAAGCCGACGTTACTGATGGACGATCTAAAAGTGGCTGATTGCAAGCAGGCCTAGTTTCTTCCCTCTCATATCTACAAGACGAAGTGCCAGGAGTAGACTCAATTGAAGGAGGTGAAATTCGATCTTCAGTTTCTGAAAATAAATGTAATCACTGTAGCTGCGATTGTACGATATATTGTAACAAATTTTTAAAAGTAATACAGTAAAATGGACGGCAGGCATACGAAAAGCGAAGCGTTGATGAGAGTAACGTGATTTGGACTTATATATATATATATATATATATATATATATATATATATATATATATATATATATATATATATATATATATATATATATATATATTTTTCTATATATATATATATATATATATATATATATATATATATATATATATATATATATATATATATATATAAAAACTATATATATATATATATATATATATATATATATTAGGTCCTGACTGGCCATTTCGGAAAATTTTAAATTGAAGAATGAATTTATATAATAATAATAATAATAATAATAATAATAATAATAATAATAATAATAATAATAATAAATAATAATAATAATAATAATAATAATAATAATAATAATAATAATAATAATAATAATAATAATAATAAAAATAATAATAATAATAATAATAATAATAATAATAATAATAATAATAATAATAATAATAATAATAATAATAATAATAATAATAATAATAATAATAATAATAATAATAATAATAATAATAATAATAATGAGGAAAAGTAACACATAAACGTGAATGAGCTAATAAACTAATTCGACTTACCTGTATTTAATGAATCATTATTGTCCCTCAAAGGCTGACTTTGCGACTGAGAAGTGGAACTAGTTAACCAAGTATTAAAACGTTTGGAAATTTTTTCAACGTCTAAAGATTTTCTCTTCTTTTCTTTCCTTTTCGTAGCGCCACTTTGGTACACACATTTCATGTTGACACAACTGTTACACTGCACTAACTACAACCCTAATACGAGACTGAGCGAGTGAGCGTCGCGAAAAAGAAGTTAGTTAGGCTACCATAAACAAAAACCAACTGGCAACTGCTTAAAATTGATTGTAAACGCGTAAGATTACTGGGAAATAAATAATCAAATTACTCTGATGTAACTAATTATAAAGTAGTATATCCATTTTTGGGAGGCCTCTCCGGGGCCCCATTGGGCTGGGGGCCCTCGGCAATCGCCGACCAGCCGACCTGGCCAGTCCGGGCCTGCCTTTACCTTAAAATTACATAAATGAAAGTCATGTTATACATTTCACGTACCACTGCATTACAATATATATAATGACACTGACAGAAAAATTAATTACATTTTTTGAATGTACATCCTAATTAAAACATGGGTTTCATTTACAAAGTGCTTCTTCTTCGGCAGAGACTTCTGACGATGAACCCATTATATGTAAAGTCGTTTTATGATTTAAAACTAACGAATACCTTTGAGTAGACAGCATAGATATCAGGAGTCGGGGTCTCTCGGCCTCTAGGTGGACGACGGGGGAGACTTCGTCCCCCCTCTGTCCCCCATCGGCTCGAGCCCCCTAATGGAAATATGTTTCCTTAAACTTCAATTTTTAGGGGGCTCGAGCCGATGGGGGACAGAGAAGAGGGACATCCCCTCGTCGTCCCGCCTGGGCACCGACCCTCGTATCTATCGGTCTACTCTGGGATTATTCGTTGATTTTAATCGAAAACGACTTTACATATAATGTACGCTGATTCCAAGCTATGCGAGCTATTTTTCTAAGTCTAATACTTTTTCGAGAGATAATTTTCCTGGCCCTTTTTATGTGATTATCCCATACATATATATATATATATATATATATATATATATATATATATATATATATATATATATATATATATATATATATATATATATATATATATATATATATATACTATATATACTATATATATCAGTGGCGTAGTTAAGGGATAGGCTGGGTAGGCATTGCCTATCTTATTTTTAAGAACAAATTAATAATTAAGAAAAAAAAACATCAAAGAATATAAAAAATGTTAATATAATAAGAAACCATAAGAAAATTAAACTACAAAATCTTAAAGAAATATAAACAAAAAATGAGCTATTTATGCTTTGCCTGTCTATCTACTGCATAACTTGCCTACCTAAGGTACGCGTAGCTGAAATAAAATATCTCCTATATTTGCAATGATATTAAGTCAGGCGAGCCTGCTCTTCGTAAAACGACTTTACATATAATAAGCTTTATACGCTGATTCCAAATATGTCAATTTATTTTTCCATAAGTCTAATACTTTTCGAGATAATTCTCCTGGCTCTTTATATATATATATATATATATATATATATATATATATATATATATATATATATATATATCTATAGATAGATAACTATATATATATATATATATATATATATATATATATATATATATATATATATATATATATATCAGTGGCGTAGTTAAGGGATAGGCTGGGTAGGCAGTGCCTTTCTTATTTTTAAGAACAAATTAATAATTTAAAAAAAAAAAAAAAACAAAAAAAATAAAAATGTTAATATAATAAGAAACCATAAGAAAATTAAACTACAAAATCTTAAAGAAATATAAACAAAAAATGAGCTATTTATGCTTTGCCTGCCTATCTACTGCATAACTTGCCTACCTAAGGTACGCGTAGCTGAAATAAAATATCTCCTATATTTGCAATGATATTAAGACAGGCGAGCCTGCTCTTCGTTTGGCGTTGTTGCCATATATCGGGTATTTTTTTAAATTTTCTTTGGAAACCGTTTTTCGCTTGCAATTTTAATTAATCTCATTATATATATATATATATATATATATATATATATATATATATATATATATATATATATATATATATAAAGAAATAAATAAATAAATAAATAAATATGTATATATATATATATATATATATATATATATATATAATATATATTTATATATATATATATATATATATATATATATATATATATATATATGCATGTATAACATGTATAAGTAAAAATAAAATATCAACATGTAATTTTAATAGCCAAAAAAGGATTATATGTATAGATAAAATAAATAATAATAATAATGGAAATAATAATAATAATAATAATAATAATAATAATAATAATAATATATGTAATAATAATAATATAATATATATATATATATATATATATAATATAATAATATATAAATAAAAATAAGTATATACATATATATATATAAATAATATAATAATATATTCAAATTCGACTAGTATTAATATATATATAATAATATATATATATATAATATGTAATAATAATAATAAGACAGATGTATATATGTATGTATGAATAATAATATATATAATAATAAATAATATGTATATATATAAAAATAACAATAACCAATAATAACTTAATAATAATAATATATATAATAATAATAATAATAATATATAATATATAATAATAATATCTTCTTCTTCTTTAATAACTATATATAATATATGTAATAATAATATTTAATATGTAGTATATATATATATATGTAATAATATATATATAATAATAATAACAATAATAATATATATAATTATATATATCTTGCTACTGCAAGTAAAAAGCAAATACAAACTGCACCGCTCGGATTATATATATATATATATGTATGTATATATAATATATAATACAATAATAATAACATATATATAATAATAATATAATAATAATACTATATATATAATAATAATAACGACCAACTAAATCTTGAAATACCGCTATATAAATATATATATATATATATATATATAACAACATCTATACATATATATATATATGCTATATATATATATATATATATATATATATATATATATATATATATATATATATATATATATATATATATATATATATATATATATATATATATAAGTTAGGACAGGTTACATAGATTTAAATAAATAATTATGATTTGCTGTGAAGCTCTTTTATTGCAAAACAAGTTTTCTTTTCACTTTTATCAAATAAAATTGTGTTGTTAGGCTATTAGATATCATTAGTTGCGGTTTAAGCATGGCTTCGTCATAGGCTTCGTGTTGTAGTGCTGCCGAAAATAATTTATGTACTTTGTGACAACACACGCTAAATTCGTTTTTTTGTATATATATATATATATATATATATATATATATATATATATATATATATATATATATATATATATATATATATATATATATATATATATATATTATGTGTACTATACTTTGTATATATATATATATATATATATATTTATATTATAAATATATATATATATATATATATATCTTCTTTATATATATATATATATATATATATATATATATGTGCTAAAAATATGTGGGTATATACATAAATATATATATATATATATATATATATATATATATATATGCTATATATATATATATGGCCAGACAGACGAGGTTTTTTAGTAGAAAAACTGAAAAAAAACATCAATCGATAGATAATGAAGTAGTAATTACTAATTACTAACGTATTATATTATTTTTTCTAAAGTTTTAATGTGTTTTCGTTTTCATATTGGCTTAAAGTCAACTAACTTTGTGCTTTTATACAGCTGGATTCTTCTGACATTATTCTCCGCTAGAACTTTCAGTATGTCGATAGCATTTGGCGGCTGCCAAAGCTGTTAAATCAATCTCGGAAGGCGTACCCGTTGATATTCAGCTGCAGACAACACATTAAAAAACAATTGCAGAAAATAAAAGAATATATATATATATATATATATATATATATAGATATAGGGCAATATATATATATATATATATATATATATATATATATATATATATATATATATATATATATATATATATATATATAAAAAAATTTATTTATTATATATATATATATATATATATATATATATATATATATATATATATATATATATATATCACTCAACATTTGCCCCCCATATAAGAAAACCTCCCTACGCCCATATATATATATATATATATATATATATATATATATATATATATATATATATATATATACTATATATATATATATATATATATATATATATATATATACTTTATATATATATATATATATATATATATATATATATATATATATATATATATATATATATTATAAATTTGGCAACTGGGGTTCTCTTTTAAATTTGACAACGGTGTTTCATAGGTATAACAACAAATCGATTGATTTTTCTATAAAAAAAAAATGATTTTTTAAGAATCTGTTAAACTCAACTATTACCGGAATTAGATTTAAAGCTAATTTTATTGAATTCATCAAACCAAACGGACCAACCACGCCGCCATCTTGTTTGTTTACATTTTTTCGTATGAACGTGCTTAAATTCGGCAAGCACGGGAAATAGGAACCTTACAGAATTAAGGAAATTCCTTACGTTTGGTGAGCATTTTTCTCGATTTTGCGATAAGTTGACATAAACGAACGCAAACTCGAGCATTTCTTATGTTTTGTAAGCACAAATGCAAGAACGAAAACGGCTTCAGCTATTTGCCAGATAATTTCCCATTATATCTGAACTACTGTATGTTAATATATTTATATTGTGTTTATAAACTTTTTGAATCTTTGATAATCGCAAAATTATTGATTATCGTAAAAGTAAAAATGCTATCGATGTATCGACATAGCAAACTTTGTTAAGACCGTTTCGGTTTGGTCATTTGCGCATATGCTCGGTAGGAAATGATTACACAGTTTTAGCACGAATTTCGTGCAAAAGCGACCACGATTTTTTACGAGATTTACTTATGTTTACAAACAATTGGAATCAGCTGTTGTGATGAAGCCCGTTAATTTGGAATAAACAAATAAAAAATAACATGATTTATATTACAAATAATTGATCAACTAATAACTATTGTGATGAAATTTATCGATTTGGAAGAAATTAGATTTAAAGCTGATTTTATTAAATAAAACATCTTCAATTCAAATTGGCCTATCACCCCGCCATTTATTTTTTGTTTACATTTTTTCATAACGTGCAAAATTCAGCAAGCACGGGAATAGCAAACTTACAGAATTAAACAAATTCCTTACGTCTGGTATGCGTTTCCTACGATTTTGCGCCAAGTTTGACAAAAACGAATGCAAACTCGGCATATGTTGTGCCTATTTATAAGAAAGGTAGTAAGGAAGATTTGGGAAATTATAGGCCAGTTAACTTAACATCTCTGGTCTTGTAAAAGGTTTGGAAGGTTACTGAACGTCCATAATACAGAAAAATTTAGAAGATAACAAGGTATTGTATGACTCCCATCATGGTTTCAGAAAAGGTAGGTCATGTCAGCCTTTTAGAATTTATGGAATATATTACTGACTGCATTGACCGAGGAAATCCAGTTGATATTATTTATTTAGACTTTAGCAAAGCTTCTTGATAAGAGTTCCCACACATAAGGCTGATGAAGAAGTTATTGCAATGTGGTATATGTGGAGTGGTACCTACATGGCTGGATTAAAGAGTGGTTGTATAATAGAAAACAGTGTGTGCAACTAAATGACTAAGTCAATCGTGGGAAATAGTGAGAGGGCTTGCGTCGCCACAACCGGGTTCACTGCTGGGGCCACTATTGTTCTCATAAATATATATAAATACTATATCAACATATATATAGTATATATCTATATATATATTATATTACATATATACCTATATAATATCAATATATATATAATATATGTTATAATATATATAGCTATATATATATAATATATATATTACTATACTTACATACTATATATATATATTATATATATATCTCATATATATAGATATATAGTACAATATCTACTGTGTATATATATATACTATATAATATATATATCATAATAATTATATATGATTATATATAATATATATATATATAATAATATACTACACACAATTGCGATACTAGTACTATATATATACTATACTATTACTATATAATATATAAAAACATATTATTACTTTATTTTTAATATATATATATATATTATAAATTATATATATAATATATAGCTCTCTATATCCTATAATATATTATACCTACTTAATATATATAAAATACATATTATATATATATCTACTATATACTATATATATATATATATATATAACATATATATTATATAACTATTATAATATACTATTATAATACTATACTATATAATTATCCCGTATATAATAGTTATATATACTATCATAGAGTACTATGATATACTTATATCTACTACCTATATCTATACATATATATGTTATAATATATTAACCTATAACTATATATATATATATATATATACTATACATATATCTACTATAATTATATATATATACATAGATATACATATATATAATCATATATACTAATATATATATACTATTATATATATATGATACTATATACTATATATAATCACTATATATATATATAAGTGGGAAATGAATTTTTTAAATAGAAAAGTGAAGGCTCTTACAGGCTATCCAAACATAAAACGTTTTAATCGATATGAATGAGGGATTGGTGAGCTTGTGGACGGAAAGATTAGATGTGATTATACCCCCACAGTAATTTGCAAGTAGCTAATACCAGTGTTTGGCTGCTGGCATAATACAATGCAATGTGTTTACCAAGAGTCAGGAAGTAATGCAAGTAAACCTCTAATCAGATATGTCTAGCGCACATAATAGATATTGGCAGCTTTGGTCTCCTTTATTAAAGAAAGATAGATATGCTAGACAAAGAGATGCCAACGTAGAGCAAAAGGCTGATATTCTGGGTTTGGCGTAAGAAAATGCTTTGCTGTAGAAAGGCGATCTTTCAGAGGGGACATGAATACAAGATCTACCAAAATCCTTGACATTATCTGATATACGAACACTAATTATTTATAAGTAAGAGCAGACTGGAGACCCAGGGCGGCGGAAAACAGGAAATCCCAAAGGCAAGCGCATCGCATCCTTGATATAAGACAGCATTCCCTTTCAGAATATGGGTCTGTTAACTTTGGAAACGGTTTTGCAAGGAGGTTTGTTGCAGTGTGTCAGTTCTGCAACATTTAAGAAGGACTGCGACTAGGTATAGCGGATGGATTGGCTATCCATATAGTATATTAGACGGAAGCAAACATTGGCGGTTTTAGCTTTCCAGTAGTTTATTATGCGTTAGACCTTGCCATGTTGAATAAAAGGATTCAATTGTTTAGCGTATCTGGATGGTTTGGGTATCCATATATAATCTTTTTTTGAGGTATTATACAGTTTCAAATCACTTTCAAATCACCAAAATTTTCTAAGTTCAAAATTTTAAGTTCAGAAAGTTAAGTTCAAGTTACAATTTTTCTCGAAAATTGTTTAGTGGTAGTTCTGGCCATAACATTCAGAAGCTGCTACTAAGAATTTCTTAAAAAATTATCTTAACCTTAAATAATTACCCTTAGATGTTTTGACTTAGAAAATTTTCGGTGATTTGAAAGGTGATTTAAAAATGCAATTTTCCCATTTTTTTTTTTTTTTCTAAGCCAAATTGGTGGATTTTTTAGTTACATAATTGAAAAGCCTTAGGGTACTTTGTGGATTCGCATGAGCATTTTGGTTTTAGTGAGTTGACTGGGACCAGCGTATCGATAGCCATGTGGTCTTATGTTCCTTTTTTAAATTCTACATATCTCTAGCTTGCAAGCCATATGTCAACGAAAACCGCTTAAATTTATTCCAACCACAATCTAATTTTGTTCCAACTGACTTTGACGAATAGTTTTTCGTAATACTTTGGATCTTAGGAGAGCGAATATAAAAATATCGATATATCGATATATCCGATATTCTAAAAAAAATATCAAATTGTTCTCGAACTATCGGTAAAAAAATATCGATATATCGATTATCAAAAACATATCGTTTATATATATATATATATTTATACATATACTACTATACTATCTAATTATAAAAATAGAATACACATATAATATACAATATATAATAATATATATATAATATATATCCTAAACTATTATATATTATATAGTATATACTATATACCTTAACCCTTTATATTAAACTACCTATATATAATATATTATATATACTGAATAGAGAGAGAGAGAGATAAGAGAGAGACAGCTCGGTTGCTACTGAAATGTATTTTACTGATAATAACCTTTCTTTTCTTTCTCTCAATCTGAAATTCGAATTTAGTAAGTAATAAACATACAGCATTAGAATTTGTTAAAATAAAATCAATAAATTACAAAAAATTAGTCAGGGTTTAAGTTAAATGTAAAAATATAACCCTGCAGTAAAAAAAATAGAAGTTTAATATATCTATTTTTAATATATACTATATATATATTTCTACTATACCATATATATATATTACATAAATCAAAATATACCATATATACTAGTATATTTATATATATATATATCATACATATATATCCTATATATAACTTATTATATACTACATATATCATCATATATCTATATATCATATACAATATACTATATAATAATTATTTATATAAAATTGGAAATCATATTTTCCACTAATTTTATTCGCTTCATTTTCTTATATATATATATATATATCTATATATATATATATATAATAGCTACAGAACTATATAATATAACTAACTATAATATAGTATATAACTATATATACTATTATATATATATATATATATATACATTAACAATAACATCTAATGTGTTGCCGATTTTACCATAAAGACATGTAAAAAAGATGCAAAGGCAATATGAAAATTTATATTTAAATAACACATATTTACATTTATATATAATCAAGAGTTTTTTTTAATTAATTGAAAAATATACCGTTTGGGTTTCAATTCTACCATAATCTTTTTATATGTTAAGTGTAATCATTTCACATTTCTGAAGCCCCAATTTAGAAAAAATAAGACATTTTATCGTAACATTATAAACTTGTAAAGATCGTCTTTAATTAATATGAACATCGTGATAAGCAGATCTCGAGGAGTAATCTGATATACTATATATATACTATTACTACTACACCATATATATATAATAATTATATATTATACTATATATATACTATATTATATATCATACTCATATATATTATATAGTTAATATATATATATATACTATCATAGGCTGTTAGGTTTTACTACGTCAGTTTTGATTTTTCTTTTTTCTTGTTTTTTTTTTACTATTTTAAAATAATGATCTACAATGAATTTCAGCTGGCGATGGACATGAATCTCAAAAGTCAAATAGTTTTAAATTACACTATTTAAAATCAATTTAATATCAATACAGAGATTCTAAAAATGAAAATATCTCAAAAGTTTATTTTTAGAAAAAAATGCATATTGATTAAATATGTAATAAAGCTTAATTATAAAAATGTAAAAAAAAATCAATAATAATAAAAAAAAATCATAATGAAATATCTTAAAGTAACGAACACTTAAGAAAAATCCAATCACATATGATCAGGTTTAAAAGAAGCCTTATTACCAAAAATGTTAAAAAAAAATTAGGGGGTTCGGGCGAGGGACATGAGGGGGGGATTTCACTAGGGGAGGGCCGCGGAACCGCAAAAATTAGACGCCGGCGG
Organism: Trachelipus rathkii; assembly: GCA_015478945.1. NCBI lineage: Eukaryota > Metazoa > Arthropoda > Malacostraca > Isopoda > Trachelipodidae > Trachelipus > Trachelipus rathkii. The sequence goes on along the minus strand of JABUQX010065990.1, from coordinate 21,731 downwards.
TCGGAGACTTGCGAGGGCGGAATAGCCTACCTTTCGTTTCGGCAAGGCGCGAGAGACGATGATTTTGGGTTTAGGGTTATTCCTTTAGGTGAAATTTTTTTTTTTTTAAACTGAGGAGTGTAAAAGTATGGTTATATATATTCTTGAAATCATTACGTACAACAACTTAAATTGACTGTTAGGATATTCAAATATATAAAAAAACAAACCAAAAAAAATAAACTGAGGAGTCTACCATAACAGGTTTATATATATAGATATATATATATATATATTCACTACTAATATATATATATCTTAAATATACTACGATAATACTATTATATATAGTATCATATCTATATATATATTATAATATATATATATATACTAATATAATATATCAACCCATAATATACTATATAGTACTATAACCTAGGTTATAATATTATGGATGGGGGATGACAAAGAATTTGAGTGGGGGCATGGCAGGAAATGGTGTTAGAATGGTGGAGCATGGAGATGAGTGGAGAACCTATACTATATGCCGGATGATTTGGTTTCGTGTGGGATCTGAAGAGAGTTTCGAGAGGATTTGGTTGAGAGATTTGCCAGGGCGTGTGTGAAAGGAGGGCTTGAAAGTAAAGTGATAGAGTAGGTTATGGTTTGTTGATGAAGGACATTCAGTGTGACAGTATATGTTAGATGCGTGAACCAGCTAGAACAACTGTCTGAGTTTAAAGTATTTACGGGTTATGTTGATGAGAAGGGAAACCGACCGATGCCCGAGTGGGTAGTAGGAAGTTGTGAATGCAAGGAAGGTGGCTGGTGCAAAATTTAAATCCTTGGTGAATGAAGGGACTAAGTCCTTGAGTGTGTAGGGTCTTAACCCATGAGGGTTATGTGTTACACCATGTGTTCATTGTATGGTAGTGAGACTATGGTCTGGAATAAGAAGTATAGATATAAGTTATAATTTGTTCCAGATGGACACTCTTAGGGGTGTGCTAGGTGTGAGAGAATTGATAAAGAGAGCTCTCTCTCTCTCTAGAGAGTGGTGTGGTGTGAAGAAAGGGGTAATGAGAGAATAAATGAAAGTATGTGAGATCGGTTTGGTTCATCGTGGAAAGGATGAATGAAGCGTCGGTTGCGTTCAAGCCGGATGATATGAGTGGTGAGTGTCGTGGGAACGACCCGGCCTGGGAGACACCGAAGAGAAAGTGATTGAGTCGGTGACCGAATGTCTGAAAGGAGAGAAATGTGATTTGGCAGAGGCGAGAGAATAAAGGTCCATGATAGGAGAGAATGGCGCGGGTTTTTGTATGGGGGACATGCGTTGTGAGCTCACCCCTGGCGCGCCAGGGATGACACTTACATTGACCGATTTCCTAGTGAGGTCCCGTCGCCGAGTCCCCATGATCGCCTCTAAAGGGGATTTTCCCTGTCTGTGACGAGCTCTCCCACTAATTAATGGTACAGAGGGGGCGCTAGGGCTGGGCTTTCTTTTTCGCGACACCCCGTTTTGTCATGTTCCCTACTGCTTTTCCTTTTCGATGCATGTCACACACCTACCCCACCAATGTTGGGGAAAGAGGAAGGTGAATGACAAGAAAGAAGAATAATAATAATTTTCTACTTATTATATAATATAATATATATATAATATATATACTATATATAATACTATATATATTAATCTATAACGTATCGACAATAACCACGTCCATATATACTATATATATATATAATATATTGCCTTTTATAGCTAAAACACTATTAAAAATCCTGGCCCTAAATTAGCCAGATGGCTAAGGTGGTTTACAGAGTGAACTAATAGCCCTTCCGAGTAAGCGAAAATTTCCGCCCCATATAAAATTACAGCCATTTAATTCTAATATTATTAATTTAATTAATTTGAACTTAACATACTAGTATGTCTGTAATATAAAGTATCACCTCCATCCTTTTTACACAAATATCTAATTTGAAAAGCTAAATAAGCCCAACAGGTACTACCTTTATGAAAATGTTCTCCCGCTACTAGGCATCTACTTCCTTCTCTTTTGCGTATACATACTTATTTTCTGACCTCCTTCCCTACTACTCGAGTCAGACAAAATGTCTGGCGAATCCCACTCACGCGCACTGAAAATACCCATACCATTTTGCCCAATGTTATTTTACTGAAAAAAAGAAAACGCTTAAAAAATCCCGAACGTAAAAAAAAATATCGTCGATTCGATACGGAAAATAAAATATCGATATATCGATATATCGGCTAAAAAAATATCATCGATATTTTTTCGATACTATCGAAAAAAATATCAATATCGATATATATCGATCCTCTTGCGGCATCCCTACTTTGGATCAATATTCAATAGTGTATAACTGTATAAGAGATTCGAGCGCCGAGTCGCCGATTCCATCATCAGCTTTCATTTTAAAGAAGTGATTTGAAAGTTTGTTTATTTTGTTTGTGACATTATTTTATATATAGGCTTATGTATATTTTTCATTATTCAGTTATTAATATAACTAGTGAACTTTATCTACCTTTTTAACTCTCCAGTTGGTTGGCTGTCTTTAATGTTAGGCCAGGCTTTGTTTTCTAGCCCTCCCGAGGAAATTCAGTTGAAATTATATATTTAGATTTCAGCAAAGTCTTTGATAAGGTTCACCACACAATATCGATGCAGAAGTTATTGTAATGTGGTATAAGTGGAGTGGAACTTGATTGAATTAAAGAGTGGTTGAGGGATAGAGGGCAGTGTTCTACTAAATGGCAATAGTCATATGGGAAATAGTAAAGAGTGGTGCACAGGATTTAGTGCTAGGGCCAATATTCCGGATATAGGCCTATGTAAATGATTTAGACCAGGGACTTAAATGTAAGTTTCTAAGTTTGCAGATAATACCAAAGTGGCCACCTCAGTAGGGAATTATGATGGATGTATAAAGATTTATAATGATTTTGATAAACTTTTTGAGTGGGCAGACAAGTGGCAAAAGGGAAATAAATTTTGTAATTGTAGAGTCCAAATAAGATGAATACTGTATTGAAACTATAAATATTTAATGTATAAAAATTGTATCAACAAATAATTTGAAGGATTTTTTTTATTGATTTTTGTATATTTTAAGTTTATAGTTTCAGTAATAGTTGAGTTTAATAGATTCTAAAAAAATTGATATTTTTTAAAAATCAATCAAGGTTTTGATATTCCTAAAAGCAATACTGAAAATGTTAATAAAAAATTGCCAAATTTACAATATTTTTATAACTAATATTATTCGCTATTTTCATATATCATTATTTTTTATATTCCAAATATCAGTAAGGTTATGATAAGTTTGGTTAAGTAGACACAGATTTACTATGTATAATTAACAAAACTTATCATAGCCTAAACTTAATGAGTCCTAAAACAAATTTAAACAAAAATTTTTTTTTTTTTTGTAGATTGATTTAATTTATATATGAGAGAGGTTTGGCACTGCTTTAGTATTTTTACAGGATTGTTACATTTGGCGAAAGGATATATATATTATATATAATATATATATATATATATATATATATATATATATATATATATATATATATATATATATATATATATAAATGATTATCAGGAAAAAAAAATGAATATTGATATTTCGCCAGAATCTGTTGAACTTAGCTATTACCATAGTTTTAATAAAAATAAAAAATAACTGAAAATTATAAAAATTATACTTGATTGTTTGTGTAGGAATGAAGAAATACTTTCGAAATTTTTTATTTGAATGTTGATAGTATTATTTTTTGAAAATTGAATTTTTTATGATTATTATTGATTCAATTTTATAAACAAAATGTATATACTTAAATAATTTTTATAAAAATTTGCAGGACCATTTTTTTTTATAGCTATATGATTAATAAAAGATATAATAAAGTTAAGAAATATATATATATACTATATATATATATAATATATATATATATATATATATATATAATACTAATATATATGAGTAGAGATATATTATATATCATATCATATCGAAAGTCCTTCTAGGTTAGTTCTAGGTTTACAGTAACATAAATCCATCTAGCCAAGGTCTAGGTTTACTGCTTCACTAACCCATATAGATTAGGTCTCGGTTAAGGTACCTCATAGTAATGGTTATGATATAATTTATGTATATGCAGATTTACTAGGTCTTTATGTCTACTTCACAAAGCTTATCATAACCCGAATTAGCAGGGTCCTAAACTGAGACCTAACCTATATGGATAATCAATGTTATGAACCTAAACCTAACCTAGATAGATTACGTTTCTATAAACGTAGACCTAACCTATATAGATTGTCAATGCCATGAACCTAAACCTAACCTACATAGATCTACGTTTCCAAAAATATAGACCTAACCTTGATGGATTAACTGTTCCTAATATATAGGTAACTATATAATTAAGTGGTTTTATTCTTATCATTTTTTAATTTTTTAAAAATTTTATATATATTATTATAATATATATATATATATATATATATATATATATATAATATATATATATATATATAATATATATATATTTTTTTTATTGTATTTTATATAAAAAATTAGTCTTAAAAATTATTTAATTTTTTTATTATTTAGCTACTTACATTTTATTGATACAATCGAATCATTGCTAAAAATATTGATAGTGTTATCCCTATGCAAAGGAACAAAATCTAATTTTAATTTCATTAGTAGGTTAAAATTTCTATTAAAAGCATTATTTTTTATACTTTTATTGAAACTATGGACATAAAATGTACAAAAATCAATAAAAAAAAAACTTCAAATTATTTACCATTTTTGTAAATTAAATGTTAATAATTTCAATACAGTATTCATATTAATTGGACACTACGGAACTCTACATTTACCATGAATTTCGGTATTAATACTTGTATAAGGTTCTTTAGGTTACTCAAATAAAAGATTTAACTATAATATAAATAGGGATTCACCTGAGAAAATGATTTGGGTATAATTATAAGCAGTAATCAGAAAGTGGCTAATCAGTGTTTGGCAGCAAGGAATGAAGCAAATAAAAGCAAGGACTTTATAAGTAAGCTGTATAATAACTATGTTAGGCCAGTATTAGAGTATTGAACACAAATTTGGGTCTCTTATTTAAGAAAAGACATAGATATGCTGGAGAGATTGCAATATAGAGCAACAAGGATGATTTCTGGGTTTGAGGGTAAGAATTATGAGGAGCCCCTGAAGAAGTTTGGAATGTTTTCTGTAGAAATGCATTTTTTTTGAGGGGACAATACAAGTCTACAAAATATATACACCTATTGATAGTACTGAGATCAATAAATTCGGTACTCTTCCAATATGTGATCTATTGAGTTGTTTTCATTCCAATATGTGATCTACCAGTTTCCAAAGTGATCTGATTTACCAGTTGATAATCAACCAACCATTTTAACTAACCAAACAATTAACGAAAGTTATATACAGTTATAAATTATAACTTTACACTACCAATACAATATTGAATCTCTCAGATTTTGCAAGGAATGTTACATATAATGAAGAAACATCTATAGCCTACTAATGTGGAAAGAAAATATTGGATGATCGAGAAGCATATCCAGATATATATATATATATATATATATATATATATATATATATATATATATATATATATATATATATATATATATATATATATATATATATATATATATATATATATATATATATATATTCATAAATAAAATATATTTTTATTACCAGATTATTGTTATAATTTTGAGTGATTTAATTTTAAAATTATCCAAATGGGCAAACGAGAAGAGAAAAATGCAACTGAATCAGAAGACAAAGTTGATGAAGCAAATGATCCTAAAGAAATGGCTAAAATTGATCCATATCTGGTAATACATATATTTATACTTGTATATACTATCAGCATTTATTGTTAAAGGGTAGACCTATCTATCTCTAGTTGTTAAATATTGTAAATTGAAATGTTAACAGTGATAAAAAGTTACTTTATATTGATAGAATATAAAGTTTTTTTTTTGTTTATCTTAGGATATAATTTTTTTTTAATTTCTCAATTTTTAGGCAGCTCTAGATTGTGAAGAACATGCAGTCAGATCTAGGGGTGAGAGAGATGACCAAGCAAGCTTTGCTTCCATTTGTAAGAAATTGAGAACGATTATGAAGGACATATTGAAGTTGAAAACTGAAAAACCAGAAAATGTATGTTATTATTAATTTTATTTAATTATTACTTTTTTGAAAAAAAAAAAAAAATAAAAAACCCCAAGAAAAAATTATGTTATTTTTATTATTTTATTATTATTATTATTATTATTATTATTATTATTATTATTATTATTATATTATTGTACTCTATATATTACTGTATATATATATATATATAATATATAATATATAAATATATATATTATAATATATATAATATATATATATATATATATATAATATATATATATATATATATATATATATATGATATATTTATTTATTTATTTATTTATTTTATTTATGTTATTTTACCTTTCACTTTTCCCTTGAGCGGGTAGTGGTACGTACAGGCCTCTCGTCCACTTCCCCTCAGTCTCAGCGCGCCCAGGGCGGCGCAGCGCGCGGGGCGTGCTAGGCGGCCCAGCTCATGCCGGCTCGCAACACCCTACCCTCTTCCTCCCTCATCCCTCCCTCCTCCAGCATCTCCAGCATCGCCTTTATTCCATCCATCCACCTCCTTCTTGGTCTCCCCCGTTGCTCTCCGTTCCTATCCCTTGCCGCCTGCCCAAAACTCTCCTAACCACTCGTCTGTTCCTCATTCTCTGAGCGTTGTTAAATGCCATACCATCTAACATTCCCTTCTCGCTCTTCCCACCAACCGATGGTCGCCGGAATCACATCTCTTCCCTCACCACCCTATCCTAATCCTGCTCCCCTTCTTGCATACCCACAATACGCTCTCAACCCCTTCATCTCAAATACTTCCACTTCTTTTTTCTTTTTTTTTTTTTTTTTTTTTTTTTTTTTTTTTCTTTTTTTTTTTTTTTTTTGTGTTTATTTTTTTTCTTTTGTTTGCTTTTTTTTTGTTTTTATTTTCCTTCCTGGACCTGGCATTCAACGCCCACGTTTCCACAACCCATACGAACACCGCTGGTACAAACAAAGTAATGTTTGTCAAACATACATCTGTAAACTGTTCTGGTGAAGTTAAGGATGGAAGCGGCCGCCCAAAAACCTTATCGCAGTGAATCGGTCCTGCTTACGAGACCACGTGCAAAACAATGCTCAAAATCAGTTTCCGTTCGGGAACTAAACAACGTGATATTCATACTTCCCTGCCTTTTAGTGCCCATCACCCCGATACTACCACAAATGCCCATTCCACTAAAGATTTAAGAAAATCTATTATCTCTTCCAATACAGGTACCGACCCCCTACTCGAACCTCTAGAGCTGTCCCTCCGCACCTCCTCTCTTAATTCCTCCTGCTACCAAACGAACTGGTAACAGACTTTACTGCTACCTTGGCATTTTAGGTATGGTAAGCCCCCTGCTTTGGTACCACACATGCGTCTCTCAAGAGAGAATCTCCCGTCAGACCAAATAAGTTACTTCTCAGGACCCTGTCCAAGCGTTCTTGCGGCACTGAGGGCTGTATCGTCAGCCAACAGTGTAATGCAGTGTGGTCACTTTTCGTGCACCTTAATCATAGTCGAGTTCCCGGAGTGGTCTATGCAACTTAACAACCCCCCCCTCCCATCGCCTTCGAGCCATTCCTAGCTGCAAATCACCTCTCCGTAAACGAAATTGTAATAACGCACGGGCGAGCGAGTAATAAAACACACCCCATGCACTCAATTCCTCTCACCACACCCCAAAACATCTCAGCTACTCCCCTCCTAAACACTCTTCACAGCCACATTCTACTTATATCCTAAATAAAAAGGCCCCCTAATACCTCTACCTGAATGTCAACCCCCCCCCAACTCCGTAAAAGAGTTCCTCAACGTGCGACGAGGAAACAGAAAACACGCATCACAACAATTTCACCCCTCTTACTCTATCATGATTGCTTGTCTCCAATAAATCTAAAAAACCACCATAACACTTTCGCCTTTCTCTCGTTATACTATCTCCAACAAGCATCTTTAGTGGAAACCACTTGTCCACACACCCGCTTCCTCGCCTAAAAAAAAATCCTCCTTGGTTCTATAACCCCCATTCTCCCCTCCGTTAAACCTCTCACTCTCTCAATCTAGTATTCTCCCATACACTTTTTCCTACCACACTTAAGAAGAAATATTAACGCTCTCTATAATTCCCACATTCCATCCTATCCCCCTTTCCCTTATACAGGGGAAACCAAACGAACCCATCCTCCCATATCCTGTGGTACCTCACCAACCTCTCCAACATATCAATTAATAACCTATACAGCACATATCCTTCCAATCCCCTTATATGCCTCCCTTCTGCAACATTTCCATTCTCACACCATCAGACCTGCGACTTCCCTTTTTTTCCTTGATATGTTCAAGAGCCCTGAGATTAATTTCCATCCACTTCGATAGTAAGCAAAGTCATAGCCTTATGAGTCGTGTGTCTGTTCGCGCTCGCTGCGCCTCAACGCCAATTCAAAAGACCCTCGACTCTAGCGATGGGAACCTACCTTTGTGCAGGAGCTTTCTCCACCATCCACACACACACCAGCTGTGTCAATTTACAATAATTCCACTTAAGAGATACTTACCTCGGCCAGCGCGTCTCCTACGACCCATAGTCCTATCCTCGCTCGCGTTATCCAGCGTCGCCTCCTCCACCCTTAGAGATCTCATCGTTCTCGCGTCGAGACCCACTATCGCGTGTAACGGTGTGCTTCTTAGATGGCAGCTATTAATCTTATACTGCTATTCCAACTGATCATTTCATGTGAGTCGCGCATGTGCAGAAATGATCCGTTCTACCTCTGGTCATCACTATTATCAGCCAGTGGTTCAACGTCTTAGCGGATTACATTCGGTGTGCGTGATCGCCTCTCCACCGCCCTCATTGTGACTGTCCTTAGCTCTAACCTCGTTGTTATATTTCACTGCCCGGAGAACGTGTCCTTCGTCTCGCTACTCCACCAAAGAAGGCGCGATTTGCACATTAAGGAACCTCGATACAAATATTTGTCCTTGTTTGCGAGCACAACCTC
>JABUQX010065990.1:5000-7500 GCA_015478945.1 Trachelipus rathkii | reverse complement strand
TCTTTTTCTTTTTCCAGCTTTCAATCCGTTTTATATAACTCTATCAACTATTTTCTATATATTTTTTTCCTCTTTAACCGTTTAAAATTAAGTCTTTCAGTTCTTTTTTTTCTAGTTATTTATCCCTTTAATGAAACTCTTTTTTTTTCTTTTTCTAGCTCTTTAGACATTTTGCAGGACTCATTCAGCTCATTTTTTTTGTAGCTCATTATCCGTTTTGTATAATTCTTTTACCATTTTTTTCTTTTTCTAGCTCTTTATTCGTTTAGTAAAATTGTTCAACAGTTTTTTCTTTTTCTAGCTCTGTATCCGTTTTGCATAACTATTTCAACAATTTTCCTTTCTTTAGATCTTTATCCATTTTTATAACTCTTTCAACTTATTTTTTCTAGTTCTTTGATTTTTTTACCTCATTACCCATTTTATAAAACTCTTTTTCTTTTTCTAGCTATTTACCCCTTTGTATAACTCTTTCAATTTTTTTCCGTTCTAGCCCTATATTCGTTTTATATAACTCTTTATACTTTTTTTTCTATTTCTAGCTCTCTATTCTCTTTTTATAACTCTTCCAACGTTTTTTTCTTTTCTAGCTCTTTATCCGTTTTGCATGACTCATTCAACACTTTTCTCTTTTCCTAGCTCTTTATCCGTTTTGTGTAACTCTTCCAACCCTTTTTCTTCTTTTCTAACTCTTTATATTTAACTCTTTCAATTGATCTTTCTTAATATATTTTGATAGTCCTTTAATTTTAAAACCATTTTAAAACTATTTTTACTTCCTAATTTTTTAGCTTTGAAACATCCAAAATTTAACCAGTTGAATAATTTTTTCCAACTTAAAAGAAATTTGTAAATTAAAAAGTTAAGCATTTTTTAAACATTAATTCTGTTTTTATTATTATTATTTATTATTATTATTATTATTATTATCATTATAATTATTATTATTATTATTATTATTTATTATTATTTTATTATTATTATTATTATTATTATTATTATTATTATTATTATTATTATTATTATTATTATCATTGTTATTGTTATTGTTATTGTTATTGTTATTGTTATTGTTATTGTTATTGTTATTGTTATTGTTATTGTTATTGTTATTATTATTATTATTATTATTATTATTATTATTATTATTATTATTATATATTATTTATTATTACATTAAACATTATTATTATTATTATTATTATTACTTTTTTATTATTTTTATCATTATTTTTATGATTTTTTTATAATTATTATGATTTTTATTATTTATTATTTATTATTATTATTTATTATTATTATTTATTATTTTTTATTATTATTATTATTATTATTATTATTATTATTATTTTATTATTTACAACATTTGTGAATATTAAACGACTTATCCTATTATTATTTTATATTATTATTAGTATATTATTATTATATATATTATATTATTTTTATTATTTATTATTATTATTATCATTGTAGTATTATTATTATATATTATTTTATTATTATATTATTATTATTATTCTTTCTTCTTCTTCTTCTTCTTCTTCTTCTCTTTTCTTCTTCTTCTTCTTCTTCTTCTTCTTATTATATTTATTATTATTATATATTATTATATTATTATTTTCTTTTATTATATTATTATTATTATTATTATTATTATTATTATTATTATTATTATTATTATTATTATTATTATTATTATTATTATTATTATTATTATTATTATTATTATTATTATTATTATTATTATTATTATTATTATACTATATATTATTATTATCTATTATTATTATTATTATTATTATTATTATTATTATTATTATTATTATTATTATTTACACGATTTGTCTTTTCTTAATCTTCTCACCAGTGTCAAAATTCCACGATTCATCGTCAAGTAACATTCTCATACCAACTTGTGTGCGATATCTCTAATATTTTGTATAACATTTGTATTTTCTTGCATTCAATATATTTGTATATTTGCTTATATCTAATGGATATAATCAAATATGCTTATATTTGAATATACCTTTCATTGTATAATATTTTGAATTTTGTTTATATATCATTTTATATTTTGTAATCTCTTACATTCCAATGTTTGTATGTGTGCTTATGTCTTCGGACATAATCAGATATGCTTATATTTGGATGTCATTGTCATTATATATTTTTTTTTAATTATTTTTAGTCATTGACATGTTTTATATGTTTGTGCGCATTTTCGAATGCAACCAAATATGTATGCATTTTAATGATTACTATTTCTTTTATATTATGTATTTATATACTTTACCACTCCGTGTTTAGCGTGGGAAGTAATATAGCACCCTCAATTATAACTATTCGTAAAAATTAAAATTTAGGTTCATACTTATGCCAAGATTTGCGTAAGCAAAAATTTTGACATAAGTTTGTAACAAATTGTATAAAATCCGAATTACGAAAATACTCAATTTTCAAGCAAGGGAGGTAAAACGCAGGAAAAGTCTGAAAC
>JABUQX010065989.1:0-23782 GCA_015478945.1 Trachelipus rathkii | reverse complement strand
GATAAGAAAACTTTACATTTAGCAATGAGCTTTATTAAAATTAGATTCTTTATTTTGACACAAAGTAGCTGTGGTTAACTTTAATAGCACAATAATTCTTGGAGTAGCATGACACGTGAATTAGTTGGGAAAGTGAGCGTGGTGACTTCTGAGTAAGCTTGGTAGAGATCCGTACCACAAATCAGTCTCATAGATATACCTGCTGGGGGAAAAGAATTGGTACGGGAAAGGTCAGCTTAAGGAATTCAAAAATAGGAACAGTAACTACCGTCTTTAAATGGGGCCCAAACCTCCGGCCATTTCCGAATAGCTCTGGGGAAACTCGAAGTGAGAAAGTTTGGGAAACGGTCACTACCGTTTCAAGAAACAGTACTTCAGCCACTTCCGAATGATACTGCTGCCGAATCGGCCACTTCGAATTCGACTAAGGGAAGGCTGAAGGTTCCGACTATGGAAGGCTGAAGGCCTGGCGACGGTCACTACCGTCTTTAAATCAGGGCTGCGGAGTCGGAGTCGGAGTCGTGGAGTCGGAGTCGTGGATCAGTGCAATATATATAGGGAGTCGGAGTCGGAAATTCTGTGCAAGTGGCTGGGGTCGGGTCGGAGTCGGAGTCGGGTCGAAAAATTCTGTGTAAGGGGAGTCGGAGGCCGCTGCGCGGCGTATGGCGATGCCCAGCGCGTCCGCTGCGTCGGCGGTCGGCAGTCCGGGCAGGTCGAGAAGAAGAGAGTACTCTTGAATTTTAGGTAAATTATTTATTATTGACTCGAATTATTAATAGTTTTCTTTATTATATTGATATTGATTAAATGTATTATTTATTTATTATCTCTCAAAAATTTAATTTTATTATCTAATTAAATAATTTAAATTAATTATATTAATTAATTAATTTTTTATTGAAATATTATTAATTATATATTTATTCTTTATTTAATGAAGTATAAGTATGTTTTATTATCTAGAGAATACAAGAGATAGTCTTATGATTCTTTAAGATTTAATAGACTTATGATAATTATTACTAAATATAAAACTGAATATTATATTTGTTTAGTTATCCTATGGCTCTCCATTGCGCCCTGCTATATTCTTTATATTCACAATATGGTACATAATTTAGTAATGTACAGGTGATGAAGTATAAAAATTATTAAGTATGCTCATACCGAATTCTATGGTATTTACAATGAGTACGGTGATAGATATATATAATATTTGAATATCCTGTCTGAGAATTCGAGGCAAGTAATTTTAATTTCTAAGTAGTTATTTATATACTTTATTTTTATAACTTATCATATATTATAATATTAATGATAATTAATATATAATATATATAGATATTATATAATATATATATATATATATATTATATATAATATTATAAAATAATTATATATTATTAATATATATTAATATAATATAATATATTTATATATATTATATATCATATATTAATAATAATGATATTAAGTTAATATTATATTATATAAGTATGGCTGTATATTAATACTATACTATATATATCCGATATATATATTATATATAATTATATAATATTAATATATATATTAATATTATAATAATTATAATATATGATTAATATAATATATAATATATATATAATTAATATATATATATAATATATATTCATATATATATTAATTGAATTATATAAATATATATATAATATATAATATATAATATATATATATATATTATATAATATTAATATATATATTATATATATATAATATATATATATATATGATATCATATTAATACTACGTATATATATATATATTATAATATAAAATATACTATATATATATTTATATTAATATTAATATTAATATTAATATATATACTATTCATATATAATGTTATGTATTGATGATAAGATATTTTAACTTTTATTTTTATATCCTTAACTTACCTTTTATGAAAGAATCAGTATATATAATATTGAAGTTACCCTAATTAAACAATTTATATATATAAGTCTCTTATTTAGCATATATATAGCAGTAGGCCTTCACTTATATATTATATTTAGATCATACTTTGGGTTTGCCCAAAAAGCCAGTTGCCCGACCCTCAGTTAGATAGCTCGAGAGACAGGGTATAGGAACTAGAGGACAATCTGTACCGAGTTGGGGAAAGCTGTCTTATATAATTGGCTAAATAAAAGAAAAATGGCTAATAAAGTGGTGAGGAGGTTACTTCGCCCGAAACCCAACGTGGTGAGGTGGGCTCCCCTAGTGATCATAGAGGTGTGGGCAGAAGGCTGTATGGACGAAGTAGTAGTGTGGATGTACCCACTGGAGAGACACAGAGCTGCGTTACAGGTGGTTGTGTGGGGAGTTGAAAAGGGTAAATGTTCTTCCCAAGTTATATTAATATGGGGCCATCAACCTGGGACCCTGCCTTGAGTCAAAATATGAGGGCGGAGAACAGACGGGGGGGTGGAAAAAAAAAACAGATATGGCGATCTTAATGCAAAGGATTATAATTAAAGAAGATGCGGATTAATTTGATTATTATCTATGTTTAATGAATATCGACTAGATAGTAGAAGAAGATATTAATGGAATATAGAGTTTAAGATATTATATAATTAATAGAATTCATGAAAGGATAGTGACATCTGATAGAATCATGATATAAGTATTTTAAACATATTAAGTTAATTTAATAACTTTTTTTTAATGATGGTAAGATAATTATGTTATTACAGTTTTAACCCCCAAATAAATGCTCTTTGGTGCAGTTACCTCTAGTTCTACGCTATGTAAAAAACATTACAATTTGTAAAGGATAAGAATTTTTTGAAATAAAATAAACTATTAATTCGTGGATTGGGCCAAAGGGTGAAAATAAATAATAAGCAATTCTTTTAACGGTACAAGATAAAGTGAGATCATACCTAGCGGAGGGGTCGAATATCAGTGGGAAATAATAAAAAAGTATAATATAAAATATAATAATTTGATTTAATATCTCATTTTAAAATAGTAATTTTAAAACAAATATAATAAATACATAGAAAAAAAAATTAAATTTATTATTAAATAAATTAGGTAATAATACTAACAACATCTATCTTATTAAGAGCTTTTAACAATAAAATATATGTTTATATTCAAAATTGTGTTTATTAGCTCTGTTTTATAATTAATAACATACTCAAGTGAGGTCCAACAATTAATAAAGTTATTAGAAATGTGATATAAAATAATATCCTAGTTATTTTTGATCATATAAAAACCTGATTGTTGATACATCCAATAAGAAAGTTAATAATAATAATACTACTTGCGCAATAAGTCGCTAATGATAAAACTACCATAAAAAAAAAACCATTTGGACTGAGCGTATTTGAGGGGCTATGGGAACATATAATGATAACTCTCGGAATAGTATTAATGAGGAGGAGGACATGAGAAGAAGCGTATATGGTTTATAAGTGTATGTATTGAGATAAGTAACGAATAAAAAAACATGCACATACTCAACTGCACACGTAAATCCATAAAGGGACCAGACATAAAAAACAGAAGAGGGGAAGGAACTAACGCGCGAACTTTCGAATCGGAATATAGGGGACCACAGTAGAAAATAGAATAAAGAGAGGAAAAAAAAGGGCCTCGTTTTAAAAAGAAATGAAACACAAAGATGGAGGTGACTATATGGTTAGAACTTAGCTAAATGTTTATCAAAATCGTCTAACTTCTTAAACTGACTAAAACTCTCAATGATATTATGAACTTGAGTTGATTATACTGGAGGGAGAAAAAAACTTAAAAGTCCAAACCCCACAACGAAAGGTGCAACTGCAATGCGGAGTAAAGAAGTAGGTTCACCCAACCAAGACATTGGAAGTTGCGGAGTAGAAGAGAGCGTGTGCATGAAATATAACTTGAGTGGGTAGATGATCCCACGTATACATCATCTGTGAAACAGTAACAAGAAACAAATCTCATAACTCAAACTTGATGCATTGCACGTGTACGAACTATTGGTGTGACTAAAAATAAACCGAGAGAACAAACCAATAGTGGAAAATACACAAACCTACTAATACCACTAATATATAGATTCAACATTAAATAAACAGGTAGTCCCTGTTAGATGTAAAGCGGCATACAAGCTCATAAAAGTCAAATTTAAGCTAAAGATGCACAAAAAACCTAATGATCTAAGTATCGCTTAATGTATATATTTCAAACGTTTAGGTATTTAAAGTTTGCTGCAGTTTTAATAATTAAAGTAAAGTTCTCACGAATAATCTAGCCAGCACACCTACCAAGAACTTTTGTACAAAACATAACAAGAACTCCGCGACGATAATCAAGTCCGGTAGATATAAAGAACACAGCATATACTCAAATGAGAGTAGTAAAAGATACATTGTGACGACGGCCATTTTATCCAACTTTTTTTATTGTTGCCGAAAACCTATAATTATAAACCAAGCAAAGAACTACGCGAGGCATCTCCACTTTTAGAAAAAAGAGAAGAACACATACAAAACTGACACCCAGCGAACGAATACACTTATGGGTACAAAGAGATCATCGATTGTCGCTCACACAAATCGATGAACAAGGACAAAAAGCCCACTAACATACCCAACTCTCGTTGAGACGGCCACACAAAAACCCTGTATCTGTAATAAAGATGAGCCAGATGCAAGTTAATCCACTATTTCCCCACCCACACACAAACATTAAACTATTTCCATAGATATAATGTCAGAGACCACCCGGCTCGCCCGAAAAACATATCCAACAAGGGAAGAAAGGGACTGCCCACTATAGATGCATATTCGCTATTTAGGCAAGACTTGTTCCGTCTCTAGAAAGCAGGTGACAGTCTTCTTTGTTAACAAAAAGATTTACTACAGAACGCGCAAAAAAAAGATGTAAACATACATGCACCCATGCAATATCGGACTAGGGTTTTAATTTCAGCAAAGAGAGTACCTTAGAGGCAGTCATAATAGGTATAAGGCGTCTCGCGAACCTCCAGTACCGAGCTAGACACATACAAAAAGATTCATCCCGATAAACATTTAGCCTTAATGTATTCCACAAACAGTCAAGAAGCAAAGAGCCCGCCCGTGCTAAGGGGTCCATAATAAAAATAAATCACAACTAGCTTGGCTTGCAGCGCTCCTTAGGCGCGCAGCAACAAATAATTAATTAAGCGAAAATAAATAATTAGTTTTGATTAATAACAAATTTTTAAAATAAGGCGAACTCTTTTTATCAAGACATATGCAAAGCACATCTTGATCACTGCGTGCTGCATACCGAAGAGAGAGCCACACATTCTTCCTCGGCTGTTCTGAGGAAATACAACCTTGCACACCGTAGGTAAAACGTTTCTCCTTTATTTGCAGTAGGAAACCCCCCAGGCGCCGTTTACCTGGTTATTGTTATGTCGCGGAATGAAAATAAGACTAAAACGTAGCGGTATACATAAAGTTACAACAGTTTACTAGAAGCCTTCTTTATACCAATATATTTTGAATAAAAATTTAATTAGATATAGTCTTTTCCACAAATTCCTCAAACAACCCCATACCCTTCCTTGATTAGTACTGTGCATCTCAGTTCATTATCGAAACTAGGTCTAATGTGTGTTGAAACCATCTACTTTTCATTATACTGAATATTACAAGAAGTACAGTGCATTAAGCTGTAGAATTATTGAATTTCAGTCATTCATAACTAATTATTTTCAGATTCCCAATTATTACCACTCCTATTATATTATGTGACTTAGAAGATAACATGTTTTTGTAAATTCTGCAGTAGATTAAAGGGTATTTTATATAATTATTTTAATTGATTGTGTTAGGATTGAGTTTGACTTATGAATGCAGCGGTTTATTATTTTGTGTGGTTACGGTTTGGTTGTATACTATGTTGATATATATTAAGTAAATAGTAATTTGTTTGTTTGTTTAGATAGGTTATGTGACTTAGTGAAGATGAACTGTTTTTGTAATTTGTATAGATTAGAATTGAAGGTGAATCTTGTATTAATAGCGCATTCTAAGCATAAGCCCTATAAGATAGCTAAATTGATTCACGGATACGGTTATCAAGATGTGAAACACATGAAATCCATCAGAGTCAAACGGCAATTCAGATCAAAGATTATTTAATCAAATGGTCGACATAAAACAATAGACGGCGTTTGAAAAGTACTACTAAGTCATGAGGAGGTGAATATATTAGCCTACATTAATTAATTACCTTACAATCTAATACAATTTAATATATTATAAAATAAAATATAATTTATTTAATTATTACTATTAGAGACGACAGAAAATTCATTACTAAAAAATATAATAAAATAGGTTATAATTTATATTATTATATAACTATAATAACTCTAATTATCATTAATATAATAATTAATAATAATTAAAACGTATATATAATTGTATAAGATTATTATAATTAGTTAATTTAATATTTTATAAAATATTATACTTTATTATTATAAATAGATTTAATAAAATATATTTTATTAAATGATATATATCATATTACTAATATTATATAATATATTATAAGATTTAATAATAATTTAATTTAATATATGAATATAGAGTAATTTATATATATTTTAGAAAAACCAGGAGTGTAATAATCTTGAGGGAAGAAAAATACCCTTCAGAAATTTAAGATATGATTAATAAACAAAATTTAGAAAATAAAAAATAAAAAGAAAAAGAGTCACCTGAGATGCACGAAAGATGTGCCTTGATAAAGGAAGAAGTTCTTAATAAGAATCAATTCTTTATGTTTCCTTCTTGTTGGTCGTTTCTGTTTTGAGAGCTGAGGAAAAAACAATAAAAATAATACGTTTGAGGAATTAATTTTTGTTTCTTGTTTACTTTAAGACAATCCGAACACTGATTGAATAATGTGATTGATTATATTATTCGGATAAATATTTGTAAGCGTCTCGGTGTGAATACAAGAGTGACTAATAACAAAAATTGTATGCGGGAATTCAATATATTTGGTAGAATAAAGTATTAAGTATATAAGATTTGTGCGGACAACATTTCGTATCTAGAGAGGTATTAACATCAAAAACAAACCTCAGGCCGAGAGTTACCACATTTTTTCGTCCAAGCGTGGCAGAAGAGTGGAACATGAAAAAACAAATAATAAATCAATTTGATATAAACAATTAACGACTACCGGAGGGGCAATTATAAATAACTTTGGAGTATCTTCCGTTAAGGAATAAAAATGAAGCTGCGAAGGTCTAGTTATAATTTAAGGACATTATTTTAATCAACAAAGTACTCATTAAATTAGGAAAAACAGATTTCAAATGGTGAAAAAAAAAAAAACCGGGGTGAATCCCCTCATAATTCCATTAATTGTATAATTGATGGGTTTAAAAACTGGACTTATTGTAAAAAATAAAAAAATTTATTCTAAAAATAATATCATTATATTAACTATAATTAATAATAATTATATATATAATATGATTAATTGATATTATTTATAATTAATATAAATAATATTATATAATAATATAAATAATAATATTTATTAAATAAAATAATAATATAATAATATTATATTTCTATAAAATAGTTATTAATATATATATTAATAATTATTAATAATTTATTTATTATAATTATAATATATTATATATATTCTACTATTTATAATAGTATAATTTTAAATATATTATTAAATCATTATATATTATACTATATATATGATTTAATAATAATTTTTAATACAAATATAAGATATTATAATGTATTTTTAGGTAATATATTTAATATATAAGTATATATATTATAATGATATTATATATTATTAATATATATTATACAAATTTTTACTAAGTATTTATAGTTTAAATTATATTATATATTAATAATATCATATATATCAATTTAAAAAAAATATTTAATTATTATATTATTACTTATATTTATATATTTTAAAATAAAAATAAAAATATTAATAAAAAATTTAATAATATTTATATTTATAGAATATATAAAATTAAATATTAACAATAAAGAATATTCAAATTTATTAAAATTAAATTTAAAATTATAATATATAATATATGTAAATATTAATAAATAAAAATAGAAAGGGCTAATTAATATAATTAAATATTAAAAAATATAAGTATATTATTAATATAATATAAGAAGGATGATATAATTTCATCATTAGAATAAGTGTTATAAAATTGTAATATGGAAATATATTTACTAATTATTAAGAATCTCTTCATTTAAATAAATCATGATACTAGCATGATTTGTAAAAGTTAATATATCAGGTCGATATCATATAATTATATTTAAAAAATATTTAATATCTATTATATAATTATTAGTTATAATATATTAGATATATACTAGTATATAAATATTAGATAATAGTGTTTGTACTATATATTATTACTAGACATAATAATTATATGAACATTTGAAGTGTTATTTAATATTATCCTATTATTAATTATTATTAATAGATTATAATTAATTACTAGTTTATAATATTATATATTAAATTATTAATACATATATATTATTATTATATAAAGATTATATATATAATATATATATTTTATAATATAATAAAATAATATATATAAATAGTTTGATTATGGATCATTAGGTTATTTATTACATCTATTAATCTGGTGTATATAATTTTTATATTTTCGATATATATTATTATTATTATATATTATGAGTTATTATTTTATTATGTTCTATTATAAATACATTATAATTTTTAGTAGTTATATATTAATAATATATTATATTATTTATAAAACAATGTATTAATATAGTAGTAATATATTATATTCAAATTATTAATATTAATATAATATAATAATATATATATATTTTTAGACAAAAAATTTTTATCAGAATAATTATTAGTACATAATTTATATATATATTAATGACGTATCATAGTATATGATAATATAAAATATCCAATAAGTTTTATAATATTATATAATACATACTTACTATTTCAAATTACATATTATATAGGTTTACTTTAATAAAAATGAATAATAAAACTTATTTAAAGAATTTTAAGAATAATAATTGAAAATAATTATTATATTTATAATTTTATATAATATTTTATTTAATAATATTATATAAAATATATTTATAATTACCATCTATATACATAGGTAAAACTATATATCATTTTGGAGTTATACTAATTATATATTATAGATAATTATTTATATTGTGTATATTATGATAAATTCTATATATTAATATATTACTAACAAAGATAATATAATTAATATATAATAGTTAATATTAAATCTATATAATGATATATATATAATTATTTAAGCTAAAATTTGTATAAAAAATTCACGACTAATATTGGTATGAATAATATATTTATAAAGATCTTATAATTTATTAATCCTTATTATACTCCATGAATGTATGCTTTTTATGTTCTTTCTATAAAACACGTTGCAATCCTGACTTTTATAATACTCCCCATACCTTATTATTATATTATAATATTTATATATATATTATATATATAATTATAATAGTCATTATAAACATCATTATAATTATTTTAGTCAGCAGTTTCTTATATCATATACGTTATTGTCAACCATTTAAGTATTGTAAACCCACACAAAATATACAATCAACAAACTCCACACTCACTCACCACAAATCTCGCACCTTATGCCACAGCAAAAACAAACCTAACAGACACAAACTCACAATACAACTAACAACAAGCATCCCCTATACTACACATACAAATCAAATCTAATTTGTATAATATTATAATTATAGAATATAGATTCTGATATTATAAGTATATAATCACTTATCTTAGAAACTTTAGATATTAATTAATTAGTTAAGTGTGATATTGAATAAGAATAAATACATATTATAATAACCTATTATTAATAATATAAATATCAATATTTAATCAGAAATTATTATACATTTCATACTGCTGATAACCAGAATCCGAACTTTTTATATTAACATGTACCTTATATGTATATGTTAATAGAATTTCAGAATTTAGAACAACATAAGTAAATATGTATTTTATGTATGATAATTACATTATATGACTTCTTTAATTTAATATCGCAATAAAGATGATTAGTTTTGTTGTATTGAATTAATACCAATATCTTATTTAATTAAATTACTATATATTCCAAAAACTCATGAGACCATTCTAGTTACTCTAATGCAAGTGAGTTGCATAATAGTAAATAAATAATATAAAGTTGATATAAAATAAATGAAATTAATAATTATTAAGTATCAATTTTTTTTAATTCTTATAATAAATATGTTATTTATATAATCATTCAATTATTATCCGTGCTCAATGTATAATGAAATATTAAGATTTGCATAATTAGATATGGCAGTGTTAATGTTATCTGTAGAGTGTAGATTAGAAGTTAAATAAATATTAATTATATAGACGGTAGGTAATATATGATATATAACGGATGTAGGGATCTGCTTTATACATCTCAACTCGTTTAATCTTTGAAATTTTATTTAATTTATTTATACCCCTATATAAATATATATTAAGTTAGCATATATTTAATAGGATATATATAATTATACCATTATTAATTAAATATTAAATTAAGCTTAATAATATTTTATATATACTTTAATATAATTAATATTAAGTATGATGATAATAAGACTAAAATTAAATTAAGTTATGAATATATACATAAAAAACATAATATTAAAATTAAATATGATATACTTATGTGAAACCCCCAAGATGAAATTTTGAACTCGAAAGATAAGATCGGTAGTTCGGAATTTTTGAGCTTTAATATTGAGAAGCCTTCCGGAGTATCGTTAATATGAAATTATTTTATGGTTTATTAAATATTTTGAGCATAGATTAAAAAATCAAATTATATTAAATTTTGATAATGTTAATAGGTAATTTGCTCGGAGAAGATACTGAAAATGTTTTATATTTTATAAACCAACTCCCCGTCAGTACACCTGACCATTATTTAATTAAATTTAGAGGATTAATTATTACCACACTATACCAACGTCCTCTACATAATATTTTATACATACGTTTATGCTTATTAGATATATAGTATGGAGTAGTTAGGTCATAAGTCATATTTATAATCGTAGTACTAATATTATTACTACCATACCTTATTTAATATATTATAGTACTAATACTGTTAAACTTTAAAGACATTATAGTATTAAATGTTATTAATAATCACATCCAATTTTAAGTTATTAAATAACTATAGGTTCATATCATTTATTATTATAATACTCAGTATTAATTACCATACTAATTTTAATGAAGTATAATTATCCAGTATGTTAACTGTCTATTGAAGTTTACCAACTATGATTACCGAATTATAAGACACTTTAGTTAATTAGCCTTGATCTACAACATTAAAGTTATTATTATTTATAGTTAAGTAAAATAAATAGTATAAATGTATATGAAATTATATGCATATATATATATGAAGCTTAATATAAATATATATATTTATTTTCAGTGATAATTGTAAATAGAAAATATATATTGATCATTATATTAATTAAATAAATAACTTTAGAGTTAAGAGTTTTTTATATATAAACATATTACGATTATAGAATAATAAAGAAAGAGACGTAATTTAGCGGGGCAGAACTATTAATTATCTGAAAGTTCTTAACACCTTTTTAATACTAGGGTTCCTAAAAAACGATAGGGGTCTCTCACCACAATGGTATTTCTATTATAATTAATAAAATAAACTTAGTAAATTTATACAAAAAAGATACGTTTAATATATTTTTACTTTTATGTAGGTAGAATTTTTTGTTGTTTAAAATACTCTTCACAAATTTAAAATAATTATTATTTTATTGCAATAAGATTTTTAATGGGAATTTAGCATAAATATTAAACGGGCACATCGTACATATATATTTAAAATAAAATAAAACTTTCAAGTCGAAATTTAAAATATTGCTGTCTATTTATTATAATCACTATATCTATATACTCATTAAAAATGTATATAATTTTTTATATAATAATTATATTATAATTAATGATACAATTATAAAAATACCCAGCAGAACCCGGATATGAAAAATATCGCTTATTAATGAGTTATAGAATATCTCTAGGTGTAAGTACTGAGCAGTTAGAAACAAAATAACTTAACGTCGTTAATTTATCTTTCAGCAGAAGACAATTACATAAATAATGAGTAGTTATAAAGTTCACTTGTAGAATGAATGAAGATGTCCTTAGGTCAAATAGTTATATAATATATTTCGGGTTCAAAGAAATACATTAGGTTCACGGTGTTGATATGTATTAACTGAAAATAGGTAATCATTTCGATAAAGAGAAAATGAAGTAGATAATATCTATTTAATATTTATACTCCATCTAATCACTTAAATTAGGTACTAATTTGATTTATGACCTTATCCGTTCATACTTATATCGATATTAAATTATTAATTATACTACTTGTCTGTGATTCTGGAATCTGTTAAAAGAATTAAAAATTATAGTACATAAGTATAAATAAAATAGAGACTTTAATCACTTTTATATTTAAAACCTTAATAAATTAAGATATTATTTAATATTTAACGATATAATTATGAGTTTCTTACTGAACCCTATATTAATATTAATTAATTACATTATTAAAATGTATTTATCTTTCTATTCTAATATATATTTAATTCATTTAATTTGATATAATTAAATAATATGATATATTATAGTATTAGATATATATAAATATTTTAATAATAATCATTATAAACGATGATAATCTAAAGGAATTAGTTATATTAAGTTAGTAATCACTAAATTACGGCTTATTAATTAAATTTATTATCACAAATTTATTATTTATCTACTATAGTTTTATGTATTTTGATCCTAGCAGTAATATGTTTCAAACCGTTTAATTTTAGCACGATCCCATCAGATTATACCCACACTCATTATACAGAGTAGGCCTCGTTAGGTTACTATCTTCCAGACCAAAATCTTGGATATGTGAGTTAAAGGTAGACAGTTTTTACAAGGAAAAAAGTGACGTCACTGGAGCGCGTGTGACGAAGTCACACTGCGCGACCCCGATGTTCATACCACACACACACACACACATAACCCCCACCCCCACCCCACCCCACCCCCACCCCACATCACGAGTGCACGTGTAGCGAAGCTACACGTGCGCGAGCCGATGGCTTTTACACCACACATACACACATTGTCACTTATATAATAATATTACATAATTATAGTATAGTATCTTGGAATAGTCGTACCTGTTTGTTCTGTATGCTTGTTAATTACTTTACTGTGTTTAGGTGGAGTAGGAAACTTTGTTAGATGTTAACCAGTTATTCGTGCTTAAGGGCTTTAGGTTTTGTCGGTTTACACGTGTATATTTTTAGTTCAGAGTGAATGCTATTTAGCTTATTAGGTGAAAACTTTTTTACGTTAGCATATATTTGGTGGATCAGGGTATAAAGAACTTGATTTTATGTTATGTTTATCCAAATTATACTCGAAATGTGACAAATGTGTCAAGAATCAATAGATCAATAGTCAC
The DNA here is from genome assembly GCA_015478945.1 of Trachelipus rathkii. NCBI lineage: Eukaryota > Metazoa > Arthropoda > Malacostraca > Isopoda > Trachelipodidae > Trachelipus > Trachelipus rathkii. The sequence goes on along the minus strand of JABUQX010065989.1, from coordinate 10,080 downwards.
AGAGGGGCTGGAGTGGGGTGAGGAGAGGAGGGGTGGGTGGTTTATTTTACCTGATTTGACTGATTTACTGCTTTAGGGTGTTTAAAGATGCATATATTTTTACGTTAAACATGAAAAAGCATAAAAATTTTAGTAAAATAAAATGTTTTAAGCAAATAAAATTAAAAATAAATAAAAAATAATAAAAATTTGAAATAAAATTAAAATTAAATGAAAAAAAAGTTAAACGCAAAAGAATGAATGTAAAAATGAATGCTTACACAAAGTAAAATAGAAAACAAATTTTTTAGTTTGACCGTTTATAAAGAAAACGAGATTGTAAACAATAGGTAAAACGGATTATCTTTGTCGTGTTTGTGTTTGTTGCATTTATTCTGAGTTCATTACAATAGTTAGGTAAGGAGATAAATCTTTGTTTAAATATTACTATGTTAATGTAAATTACATTGATATGTTACAGATATGCTTAAAAAAGTCGTGAATAGGTTACGTTTGTATGTAATGTTAAGTTTACTTACTGGTAGTTAAGTATGAACTTTGCCTAATGTTAGCAGTTTATTGCGTGTATGTGTGTGTATGTTGTGGCGTTTGTGTCAAATATTTATTTTTAGTTGATGATGGGTTCTGTATAACTTGAAAAAAGTGTGGATAGGTTACAGTTTGTATGCAATTTAGTTACTACTGTTGTTAAGTATGGAGCTTTGTTAAGGTTAGCAGTTTATTCGCGCTGCGCGGTGGTGTGTGTGCTGTGGTGCTGGCATTCTATTCCTTAGTTATAATGTTAGAATATACTGACTCCCAGTCCCGTGAATAGTAGTTTTTAATATAATGTTAGTTTATTTTTAATCGTTGTTTAAAGTACCCGAAACTTAGCTTAATGTTAAGCCCAGTTTATTATCGTTGTTGTGTAGTGAGTATTAGGTGATGAATAGTAGTGTGTATGTGCTGTGTGTGTTATATATATATGTGATAGGTATGAGTGAGGGAGTAGTGTGTGTGTGTGTGTGTCCCCAAAGGTTTATACCGGATAGGGGTTATTAGTTTAGAATTATATATAATCAGGTTATATGTATAAAACATTTATCTATGAAATTTTTTATTATATGAAACTTCATTTGGGTGACAATTATGTTTACCAAAATACAGGTCGAACAGTGCTGAATCAGCCTAGCACTATGACAATCCGATGTGCTTTTTAAATATCATAACTAGGCTAATTAAAGTATGTCATTTCTGTAAGCCTTTTTGAACTCACAAAAATCCATATATTATATAAATAGAACTCTTTGATTAAAGTCAATTAGTCCACAAATTATATGTTTAACTCTATTCCATTAATAATATTCCAATCAAATCTGCTGTTCCCTTATTATCTAAATATTTTAATGAAACTTGTATTTTTTTTTTACCAAGTCACTTGACTAACATAGCACATTGAGGTGTAATTTATTTAATTATACTTTTTTAACTTTAGCTTTATATTTGCGGTCAATTTTTTTAATTTCTATGTAAAAGAGCATATTAATGTAAGTTAATTGCAAAAACTTAGGGCTTATGATATCTTGGTAGTATGAACTTAGCTTCCTAGCTATGTCTAAAATATTAGTACGTGTTTATTTCTAATAGTCTAAAATTAGAAGAAAGATAAAAATGATTTCCCTTTTCTCTTCGCAAATTTTTTTAGTTGTGTCGTTAACTGAGACAAATTTACCCATGAAATATAACCACTCTAACTGCTCGAAATACAAATTTACTGTGTCAACTTAAATCTAACATATTCAGCACTGTTCACTGAAAAAAAAATAATTATTATTTAAAGTTAACAAAACTGAAGATTTTCAAAAATGAAACTCTATTTTAGAAAATTTTCCCTCCAAATAGATTTTAATTTTAAAATATTAAAGCACTCCAGAATTAAAGATGAACTAAAATCTCTGAAATAAAGCTTTCGTAATGAAAATTATAATTATTATATATTATATATATATTATATATTACTAATAGTATATAAAAAACTCACGTATAATATATTTACATATATATATATCACAATATACATAATATATATACCTATAATATATAATATATATATACTTACTTATACTAATATATTATATATACTATAATATATACTCATATATATATATATATTATATTAATATAGCTATATATATAATATATATACTATTACTATAGGTATATATAGTACATATATATATATATAATATATAATATATATACTTATATATCTAATATATATGTATATTATTATATATATACTATTAATATACTACGTCATAATTAGTACTATTACATACTATATAATATACTACTCCCTTATAATTCTGATAATCTATATATAATAATATAACACACACCAAACTCCACAACACCACCACTCCACAAACCCCACACACACAACGAACATAACACCACCCCTACACAACTCCCCTCCATACACCCCCACCACACTAACCTCACTACATACACCACAAATAAATTACACACATACGACCTCCATACCTCCACCACACACACTACCCTAACCCACCCACTATACTTAAGCCATCTCAAACTGGAGGATTTTAGCAAACAAATTCCAGTTACTACACAACACATCACACACCTAAATCTTACACTCACACACAAACCAAAACCCCTCACCTCACCACGCTGCCTCACTACCCTACCACTCAGCTCACCACACTCACATTCTACGTATACCATCACTCACCACCCTACCTCAGTACCCTACCACTACCCCTACTCCACTCACCTCCACCTCACCTACACTACTACACACTAACCCTCATACCCTCACCCATATATTAATAATATAATATACATATCCTACCCCCTAACTATCTACTATCTATACTAAATATAATATATAATACCTACTCCTCAATATCACCTACTCCATACCCTCTCCTACTCTCCTCCAACCTCCAGCCACACCCCATGACATTCCACGTGCCCAATTTAATGTTTCAAAAAACTCTTTCTCTCGTATTCACGCTGAAGAGGTAAGTCTCGGAATTAAAAATTTAGGGCCGGCTTTGTACTCCAGCCTTTAAGTATGAGAGCGCAAATGTGTTAAATGTAAGAAACTGTGTACTAAAAGTTTTCTAATTAATGAAATATCTTATTGATAAACATTTAAATGGATTTGTGCGTTGTGAGGAAAGAAATTCTTTGCATTGTTTTCCATGTTCATTGTGTTCGGTGGTGAAGACACATGGACCAAAAAGATGTGGTTTGTAACAGATATAAAATCGATCTGGCATCTAACGCGGCAAAATATCATGGAAAACACAAAAAGTTACACGATGAAAATGCTTTTTAAGCCTCTCACTTGTTTTGAAACTTAAACCATTGCTAAAGAGCTAGACAGCGAGTATAGAAAACATCAAATACAAACATTAATCGAGAATGAAGAACAAATAGTATATCCTTGAATATTATCCCGTAAACTCTCGCATATAAATATTGTTGGAGCATTTTTGAATCCTACGCACAACACGGTCCGCGCACGGCCGAAAGATCTGACTACCCACCCCGGGCCCCGCTTATACTACAGGACTTCGGCCGATCCGCCCCAGCCCCGGCGCACCACCTACGTACACGCTCCGCCATAAACATGGATCATGCCAGTTGGCATTGACGGAGAGACATAACAAATGAATACCATGAATATACTCCAGATATGATATATACATAGAATAAAATATCAGAAATAAGAAGAGAAGTTAAAATTTCTTTCATTGAAGGGTCCATCTAGAGAAGGCACCTGTTTTCAAGGGAACTTCGAATAACGCCAATAACAGAATGAACTTTTCTTAACCACTGAATTATGCTTGATATACATGTCGCCAGACAGAACGAATAGTAAGAAAATTCTATGAAGCCTGATTTCTATCTGTCATTGCAGACATGAACAACCAGTGTATGTTTCCAAGCATATACCAAATGGTTCGTTCTCCATCCTTTACGAGGCTTAGATATGTTTAAAGGGACAAACAACAGGAACAGACTTTCTGGAAACTTTATTTGCCACCAGAAAAGCCAATGACGATGAGAACACTTACTTCATGTCTCTTCTTGAAAGGGAGCATCGACAAAGTTGATTATATATCAAAATGGTCACCCGCAAGCCATAAAGTTAATATCACAACTCTTATGATGGTCTAAACGTTATGAAGAGGTTCGTCTGTGACTTGTTCAGGCTAAGCTTCGAGATAAATAGAGCAAAACAGTGTGAATGAAATAAATGCTTGTTGAAAATGGACCGAAAATCAGCTTATTTCTAGTGATTTGCTAAATGCTTGAAAATTTAACAGAAAATGTCGACGCACCTTTTTTGCTAACTTGCAAGGCCATCATGGGCATTATATATATTTTCCACTAGCCCAAAGAGAACAGGCGTATATGGCATCAAGTAGGAAAACCCCCGATTTACCCTCGCGTCCCCAATTCCCCACCAGATGAACTTTTCATTCAAGATATTCAGTAAATACCAGCTGGGTTTGGAAAATGAAAAAAGAAATAATAGAATTGCTTAAACGGTTATTTAAAATTGGGGACGAATTTCGAGATAAATACAACTTCTCCCCTTGGGCATCTGGACATGCTCAAGGTTCTCGAGCAGTAATAATTTTTACTTTTTGTGACGTTCTTCTTCTTTTGCAGTCATCTCAACTGCCCCTAGCGGTAGAACTTTCTTATGGTTCAACTTCAAAAGTTCCAGGACCATCTGACCCCAGCAGAATTACAGATCTTGCGCATCTGTACTTTTGACGTGAGGAAAGTTCTTCCTCCATTAAGATGCAAAATTTTTACGCATTTTTCAAAGAGAGCGCTCGCAATGTAGCAAATCGGTGAGAAGCAGAAACAGGTACCTTGTCCAATTTACATGTAGAGAGGCGCAAAAGCAAACCAAAAAACGTAATTCTCACAAGTGTTAAGACACAGATTTAAGATTTACACGCACTCTTAATTGTCTTCCTACATTATTTCTGCCTGTAGAATGTTTTGTCGCCATTATTGAATTTCCAAATTCGCTGACTGGCCCAAAGCTTAACAAGAACTTGTAAATGTGTACTCCCCCTCTCCTCACAATAAAAAAGGCTACAGACGGAACTTTTACATTTAATTTACCAGACTGAAGGCGAATTATCCGTTCAATGTCCGAGAGACTGTAAGCGCCTCTTCTTTGATCTCAAAGTGAACGAATAAATTAGAAGGACACATTCAGTGACGTGTACAAAATATTAAAAGTCTCTCGTATAATCCATTATCCGCATGACCACATCGGAAAAGCTTGGCCGGCTGTTTCTCTCATTAACAAAAGGTATTAAGACTTTTTGTCGAGAATACCCGAATTTTGGCGGGCAGGATCAGGGCTTCAGGCCGGATTAGCAGATGCTTCTTCAGTCTTAGAAAAGGATTTTATCGTTGATATTTGTGATTTTACTCGCTTTTATTTAAAATAAATAGGTCCCATGATTTCTAAAGAACGGCGAGCCGATTTTCTTTTCTAAATACGAACCATATAATGCCACATTATCGTCTACTGACTATCATAGCGTAAGATAAACAATTAAAACAATCTTAAATATTTTACTATATATATATTATAGCCACAGTACACCCATATATCTAATATATCATATATATATATAAATTATAATCTTATATATATATATATATATTATATGTATACTAACACTATTAGTATACTATATATGATATACTATACTACTGTATATATAATATAATCATATACATTATATATATATACCTAATGGCTCGTGTGGGAATACTTTCAAGTGGCAACCCACCTATACAGACTCTGTACGAACGAGGCACCCCCCCTGATATGTTAAATATATATATATTATATATATAACTATTATATCTATATATATATAGTATACGCTTGTCAATTGCAGTGCTCTATAATTCTACGGTATATACTATATACTACTATATATCACTACTAATACTAATTAATAGCATACTATCCTATCCATAGTTTTCCAATCATATTTATTCAAAAAAGTCTATCTACAACAGTCTTCAACATAAACGTAATTGATTTCAAAATTTTCCGCTAAGCTTTCGAGGTCCTATGTAACTTTTCTGGGACCTACCGTCAGACGTCTGAGGAGGCGGTCCACGAAAATTAAAAGACCCGAACAGTTAACGAAATTTAACATACCTTATTAGACTGTTGGAAGAAACTATTTATAATAAATATGTTAAAATAAGGCTTTCGTCTCTTATAATACGTGACCACCTCAGCGCGTCGAAGACATTATCTCGCTCTTGATCTAAACTAATATTACATAACATATCGTATACAACATACTTATACTCATATATATATACCTATACTATATATAAACATATCATCCGTGAATGGGGACACTAAATATACATATAAAATTATTACTACTCATAATATATCTAAAATAACCACGATGCCATAAGATAACCGGGTCGGCCATACGCAAACCACAACCTAAACACCTACAACTAAAAATACGTGCGTCATATATACTAGTTATATACTACCACATATATACATAATATATATATATATATATATATACTGTAACAGATCATGTATATTCGTTAAACAGCTGAGAGAAAATAACTTCGTTAGTTATACGTTCATGTTTGCATAGGAGTATGTCTCTTTATGTGTTTGCTTTCCTTAACGGAAGCAAGCGAGACAAATTTTTTAGTATAAGTGAGAACTCGTCCAGCTCTTGACAGACGATTGGTAATTATTTTCCCCTACAATTTTGGTGAGGAAAACAAAAGATTATGACGTCATTCTTTTGGAGATTCTTCTCACTTTCATTTTCATTCTTTGGAACTGATTTTTGATATGAATGAAATTGACCGACTCATGCAGTGTGTGTGTGTGTGTATGTAGGTGTGGTGTGTGTGGTGTGTGTGTGATATGTTGTGTATTGTCTGGTTGTGGTGCTGTTTCTATCTCGAATGTTTATTTATTTGTGTATGTTTGTGGATGTTTGTGTATGTGTGTATAATATCGAATAAAATTAAAATTTAAAGTTTCTTTTAATCGTTTTTTAATTAAACAACTCGGTCACGGTATGGTCGTATATTTTTTTAGGAATTATTTTGGTAATTTTTTTTATAAAAAATATGAATCATAGGAAACGGTCATGAAATTTCTGAAGGAGGTAATTATGACCCCCAAACATCCCCAACTTTGCGCCCATGATTTCAATTATATTATAATTTATAGGAAAATGAGTTTTTTATGACTTTTCAATGCACGAATACCCACACATACACACACACTCACACACACACACACACACTTACACACACACACACACAGATATATACGTATAGTCCATAACTATATATTATACTCCAGAATCTTATAAAATAGTCAGTAAGTATTATACATATAATATATATCTATATATATCACTCATATAACTATAATACCTAACTACTAATATTATATACTACTTGTATCAATATCATATAATATATATTAAATATATATAATCTTAGAGGAGATCCTATTCTGATGCTCTCACTTAGCACAGTTAACAGTTTAGAAGAAACGATCGATCTCTTTACAATTTCCTCAGATGTGGTTTGACGATAAAAAATTCTACCTTTTTTTTTTTGCGACAAACTCGGTCAATGAATGTGGAATGTAGATCACTAGCAGGTAGATAATGCAAGTATGTAAACATTTTGTACAAGAAAATATTTGAGACTCATCGCGATGTAATAACGCTATTTTTAAATCAACTTGAAAAAAGGTGACTCTTTCGTGCTACTCAATGAAATAGCGAAAGCATGTTGGCTGTGTGTGTGGATGTGTGTGTATGTGTGTCGTGTGTGTGTATGCTGTCGTGTGTGTTTGTGATGTGTGTGTGTGTGTGGAATTTAGTCTAAAATTGTTTGTATTGTTGCATGTGACTTATCTACTATGAGAGAATCTGAACATAGAATATTACTATATATACTATACCGTATATATATATATATAAGTTATATTATTATACTTATATATATATATAATAATATATATATCATTAATATACTATACTATATATATAGAGACGAGAGAGAGAGAGAGAGCGTCGAGAGACGCAGCCCGAGTAGTAAAAAAAGCCTTATTGGAGTCCGCCAGACAAATCTACTTACATTCTAATATAATTCTGCTCATCTACTTCTATACTAGATAATATACTTATATACATATATATATAACTTTCTTACTATATACTATACTATGACTAATATACTACTATACCTACATACCCTAATAATATTATATACTATATATACCTTCACATACAGCACCTATACGTTACTATATTAGTAATTATATATCATACAGAGAGAGAGAAGAGAGAGAAAGAGAACCGGCCAGAACCCAAACGAGAGCGAAGGACGATAAAAAGCGTTTTACAGTAGATCATGAATACACACATAAACACACGAATTAAGAGGAAGAACAGATGAGAGAGAGAGAGAGCAGAGGAGAGAGAGGAGCGAGAGAGAGAGAGACGACGAGTAGACGAGAGAGAGAGAGGAGAGCGAGGAGAGAGAAGCCGAGTGAGTAAGAAGTTACTGGTGAGTCGCCGCTGAATATATATATATATTCACTAATATATACATATATATACTAGTAACTATACTATTAGTCAATCATAATATATATAATATATCATACTATATATAATATATACTAATATATATATATATAACATATAAATTATTATAATATACATACTAGTAATATATATATAATATATAGCTACTATACTATATAATATAATATATATATACTATATATTATATGATATAGATAGTATATATATATATATATATATATATATATATATTTTATATATATATATTACTATAATATTATGAGGTAATATTATCGGCTTCAAATATCATGAAATAGCATGTCAAGGGCATTTTGATTGTGAAGATACTGAAAGATTTTTTATGCGATTATCGTGTTGAGATGTCTGGAAAGAAAAGTGACTTTTTACCCGACGACTTTTATGGGGCAGGTTTTTTTTTTGGGTTACATTGGTTAATAAAACTGGTTGCTATATGGATTTTAGAGTTACTAGATATGTTTGTGTTCAGTCGGTTTTCTATACGGTTGTTTGGTTTATAAAGGTAATTGTTAAAATAGGTTTCTAATATTGCTAGGATTCTAAGTGTAGTTAGGGTCTTAAATGTATTAGCGTTTCTTTGAATTTATGGAGTTGGTGAGGTTCTTAGGATTGGTAAGGTAAATAGATTCCCTTTGATTTTGTGAGTTTCTACTGTTCTTATACTGATATTGGTATTTAGTATGGTATTCACCAATTTCACTAATTGATCCACTTATTTCAGGATGTCGACTTTAAAAAAATTTGAATTTTTCATTGGAATAGCATATTAAAAAAATATCTTTTAATATTAATGACTATAACAACTTCTTTCTTGATTACTAACCATACTATACATTCATATACATTCGTAAATTTATCGAACGGACCTAAAGATTTATAAAATTGGCATTTTTAAAGCCAAAAGATTTATCCAATCGACATTTTTAAACTCGTCAATAATCTTTGGACAAGTCTTTTGTTGTGTGGACGAATCTTTATAAAAACTTGTCCAAGAGTTGGAAACATGCAATAATGTTCATTATCTTCTTGACAAAGCAGAATATGTCAAGTGGCAAACAGAACATGTTAAAGACAAACTGGTTGACATACTATTTTTCAGAAAGTTGTCCAAAGAGACACCGAATACACATGTTTTTGAAGAAATAAGTGAAATAAGATAAGTGAATCATTTACTCATTAATGCATAAATATCAAACAATCAACAGAATATACCCTTGTTCTTTAACACCGAAACAAAAGAATTAAAAGTCACACTTAAAAGTTATACATTTCTTCCTCATTATGCAAAATAAGTAAATAAAAAGACATATTTAGTTGTAAGTTATATCCAGTCACCAATGGACCACACTTAACATATAGGACCCGTACGTCGTCAACTCGTCCC
>JABUQX010065988.1:0-28282 GCA_015478945.1 Trachelipus rathkii | reverse complement strand
CCATCCTATACTAATTTAGAATAACCATAGGATACATATATACACAACCCTATACTCACTCCGCTAATTAATCCCTAAACCATCACTAATTGACAACATTTATATTTATACACACGCTTCCACTAAACTCATCCATCTTTTGTTCATTCAGAAGCCTACTAACCAACACCATAAATATATCACTAACAGCTATGTAGGAATAATTACCATAAACCTTCCCAATTAACTCTATCATACGACTGTTGCAAATATCCCATAAACAACCTAAATATCAATATTATTATCTACTTCTCCCTCATTTTCCATCATAATTGTTCAAAATTATGTAAAAGATTGATTCACCACACATACTCTATACCTTAACACCGAAGAGAGCGTACACCTTGTTCTTCACCAAATCATGTCTTTCAGAATATATCACTCGATATACACTAACCTTTTCGACAAATAACCACATATACGCTCCTTAACAACACTCAATAAACTATTCCCCTATAATTTCTACAGTTCCCCTTTCTCCTTCACCCTTAGGGTACTATTACCTGCTCTCCTCCAATCCCTTGGAACTTACCCCTATAAACGCTTTATACACAACTCCAAAATCCAATCAATCACCATCGCGCCTCCGTTCATGATCATTCACCCAGTATTTCCATCTATACCTGAATTTACCATTTTCAACTTTTCAATAAGGCGTGCGACCTCCTCCTACTAATAACTCTCATCCCCAAATACCTAATTCTTCTTGCACCATCAAACCCAACACACATTCACTTTATCACCCTCTTCATTACTGTTAATATTGTGCAGTTTTCGAAGTGTTCTTTCCACACTCCTCCTCACAAGCCTTTTCATCAGTTACAAAAGCACCATCCCTATTCATTATTCTATGAGCCTTATTCCCCTTATTCCATTTCTTAACCATTCCGCGCTTCCTTCCAGAAAGCTTCCTATTCCCTTGTAAGTCCCCCATTCATCCTCCTTCCAAAACTGTTCATTACCTCTTGTTTTCTCCTACGTAAACACACCTTTTAGTATTGCTTTTTTCTCCTTATATATTCCAAGCATCTTTCTTTTTGAGTCTTCATCATTTGCTTCTTTTAGTTACAGTTCAACCACACTTCTTTTTACCTTTTAACCGCTTTCATCACCTCTTCATTCCACAATTCACTGTAACATTCTTACTCCTACTTTTAGCACATCCACAATACTTCCTTTGCACTTACTAACGAATTCCTTCATTTGCCCCCAGATTGTTCAGTATCAAACTGTTCACATTCACCATTTTACTAGCGAGCGCTCTTTTATACTTATCCTTTTATTACCTTGTTCACTTAAAACTTCTCACTCTTAATTTTACCTATTTTCCTTTGTATCAACTCCTCTCCATCCAAGCCCACCACTAACTTAATTTTACATGAAAACAATTAATGATCGATAATCCCATTCCTAAAACCCTAACCTGATTTAACATCTACACATATTTTCAACATCTTCCTCTTCACCAACAACTAATCAATCATACTTTTCACTCGATACCATCTCTACCTACATACCAACTCTGGTAATACTTATGATACTCTTGTGTTTAAAGAAAAGTATTACTTTACACACATACCTCTCTCTTCACAGAAATCAATCACGCTTCCTAACATCATTTTCTTCCCCGCACCTTCCCAAAACCACCTTTATATAATATAGACCTCAATTGGTACCTATCCACTTGGTTTGTTGATCAGCGCAACTTAATATCCAACTCCAAACAGTCTGTCAAAAAGTGTTCGCAACCTGCCCATATCAACTTAATCAAAATCTGAAGACATATGAAACTCACCAAAAATATTTTTTTAAAAGAAAAAATCAAAACCAAAACAACGAACATCATTACATATATTTTTATCGGCCAAAAAAATCGTAACCCACTTTCTCATCATATTCATCAGATGAATCAATAAAGTCCAACTAATATTCACTACATACCTTGACACTTATTACTATATAAGTAGGTACTATAGTAAAAAATATATTATAGAGTATAATAATAATATAATATATAAATAATATGTAATATAATAGTATATATATATTAATCTATAAATTTATAAACATTAGAAGTTCGAAAATAGACATCACGACATAATCAATAGGTCTACCATATATAGCTATTGTACTCAACAGGATCAACTATCAGTATATATATAGAGACAACTCTCTATCCTCTCATCATTATTTCATTTCCACACAGCACACACACATCTCACATCACATCACTCAATTTCAACGTTTCCTTTCAAATCTTTGTTTCAAGATCACTAATATATATTATATATATATAATGGTTCTTTTCTAAAAGCAACCTTCGGATTAATCGATATTTTTATTAAACTATCGGATTTTTAGACATTTCTTACGTATTGGAATGCAGGCGGATAAGCTTATACCCTAAGTTGAAAACGAGAAATAAACACGAAGATACTACCACTTGGTACATAAAATACATCCATCACGCTCCTCTCTTCACTTCTCATTCTAACAACATACATCTTAATACTCCTCTAATGCATGATAAACTCCCGCATACGATATCACCGAATCGAACTCGGGTACAACTTCGGCCGACCAAGACTAAGAGTGAGAAGGCTATCGAGGCGCAAGCACGGGAACGCGGTCGGCACCTATCGGCCGTCCCCCCTGCATTTCCGCCACACTATGTCCTCAGCACAACAACCACTGATATTAAGAATAGTAGGGCAGCCAATTACCAACTATCACTCGTTTTCGCGAGCGTCCCTAATTATAGTCTAGGATATCGCCGACCCAGCGGCAAGAGATCCACGGAAATACTGCGAACGTTAGCACATGACCTACTCACGGCGTGTCTCACTATACACATTAATTTTAAATCAAGAAGCGACTTTCACAGCAATAGGTGTACTTGTTATGTATGTCCTTATTATTAAGTGTTTTATTATTTTTATATTATTTGTTATATATCTATCCACTAATGGATAATTGAACTAATTACTTTATAATCTCACATAGATGGCCCGAGACTAAGTATAGGATTAAATACAATCGACAAGAAGAATATAAGAATGATGTATCGATAAACATAGTAGATAGGGGAACTCTGAGAGCCAAAGAGAAAAGAAGAAACTATCACACCATTTATAACAAATTAGTAGTGAAGATAAATGCTGATACATCACATTATATATAATAAAGTCAGTCTACGCAATACCTCACATAAATCTTCTTTCTTTTCACTCCCCTCCTCTCATTCTCTCTATACTTATCTCACTATACACACAAATCACATGAATTAATACGTATTATGATAACAATTAGTATACTCACCACTAGTTACCACACCTATAATTAGAGTATTATTGTTAATTCAATATTATAATTAAATAAATAGGAATCACCATAATTATATACATTATCCTATAGTTTGTCTAAACAAAATAGAAATTATTATCAAAATTTTTGAAATAAATTATCACTAACTCACACCAATGAGTGGTTAATTCAATTTGCGTTCATTTACATCATATATATGTTGATAATCAAAATCTCTAAATCTTATCAATACAAGATAACCTCAAAATAATCACTACTCACAAGGATATATTATCATCTATTTTATTCTATATACTCACCAACTAGTATCAATATAGAATATATATATACCATAATAAAAATATATATAGTATAAAATAATAAAAAAGTATTCATATAAAATCATCGCATATAAATATGAAGCCTATACAAATGTTAAAAATAAACAAAGTCTTAATTTTAAAATATATATAAAATAAATAATATAGTATAAAATAAAATATATATAATAAAATTAAAATACTACAACATGTCATATCCACTATAAAATTTTCATATTTTATTCTTCGTTAAAATATAATTATACCTATTATACTAAGGACCTATATATATATATATAATTATATATATTATATAATACTTAATTATATATTTATATATAATAAATATATATAATCATTAATAATATATTATTAATATAAATTAATAATATATATTAATATAATATAAACATTATATAATTACTAATATATATATTAAATATAATATATATTAATAGAATAAATATATATATTAATTATATTATAATAATATATAATATATATATATTACGTATTTTTGTAGGACCTAAGCGAGTCGTCCTGATATAAATAGAACTGTATTTATATATTTTAATGAGCTTTTCAGTCCACATCTTTCTTATAATATTGATGAGCCGATAATATGATGAAACTTTTTTATATATATTAATATTAACTACCTATCAATATTTAGTTTTCACAAATACAAGTTGAAAAATCGTATCATATATATAATTAATATAAATTATCTAGAATGTGAAAAATATTCTCCGTTCTATTAATATATAGTATGTAAGTCGTTATATAATTAGACTCTTTTAAAATCTGATATATAAATAATATATATTATAAACCGATATATTCCAATTAATGTTGAGCTAAATATATCTATTCTTTTAACTATTTAAATATATATATACGTTAATCATTTATATCGCGTTATCAATAAAATCGTTATTAAATATTCGATTATCTTACATAATAAAAAATATCGAGTATGACGAGTAAAATATAAATAAAAAATTAATACATAGTTAGGAAAAGCATTCATATGTATTATATTCTAGTTACTTTGTATATGATCAAGTTAATATCTTTAAAATTATTATAATCAAGTTTTAAACTAACGTCTTTTTCATTTAATAATTTAAGAATCTATCTCTCAGCTTACAAAAGTCCACCAATTAATCCCATATTTAAGAGCACCGAAGGAGCTTCTCTATAACTCATATCTAAAATACGATCGTCAATAATATTGTTATTGTACATGTCAATCACGAAAAATCGGTTATCATTGATATATAATATGTTTTTTTATAATCCAAAAATATTTTGATATTCATTAAATTTAATAGCGGATTTTAGTCTCTGACATCTCTAGAGAATTCCACGAGATTCATATCTTGTCTCGATAACTTTTCGTTATTTTTATCAATCAATCAATCAATTAATTGCCGAGCATTTCAACCCCTGTCTCGGCAATATATATTTCTATCTTGTTCATTTAACAAAGAAATATTTAACAAAACGTAATAATAAACTACGAGAATCATTTGATCAATTTGAAGAAAGTATAAAAAAGACAAAACTAACTTTCAACACATTTACAAACATTATATATTACTTAAAAGTGCTTACACAATGTACCGTTATAAAATAACAAAACTTAGGCCCTGAGAGTAATTAACCACAAATCAGTGGACAAAATTGTTGAGTTACGTGATGAGTATATTTAAATTATATAACACTAATTAATATAACCCCCAAAAATATGAAAAAAAACACAAATAAGTAATTAATTTACTATACATTGACATATATATTGAAATGATTGACGTTACAGACGAACCACAAACTGAAGCTAATTTCGGCAGTTTCGCAAACGCGTGGTCCGCCGGAGTTACATCAAGCGTTTCCATCTATTTCATAAAACTTTTTGACCGCCCACAACTTAACCACTACTTTGTGGTTAAGCTCCGGTACCAGGTTGTTGGTATTCGTGTTTAGATTATATGAAAATCTAAATATAGTTTTGATATGAGTGGCGGTGTAAACAAATCTATAGTTCTCTTTTCTTTTTATATAATTTATCTTGGCTTTCACTCACTGATCAATTGCTATATAATTCGATTCACTGCAAATAAATATTCTCGGTAGTTCATTATAACAAGTTATTAATATCAGAAGTAAGATTGGGCGAACATCGCATTTTTCCATACAACACCACACCTCACAGATCTTGTATGTCGTTCACCTACACAGTTCACTCTACACAGCAACACTGTAGACCAACATTCATCGATCCTCGCGAACATACCGCAGCGCGAGCTCCTTATGTATAGTCACGATACCACCACAACCACCAACACCCGTCTCTTTTCGCATCCTGCTAACACCACGCCAAAAGCAAAAACATTCACCCATGGAGTCTATATTGCAACATTCATATTAGGTCAATGCGCGAGAGACCACGTGAGGAATAGTGACAGGTGGACGCTCTACTCATTCACGCACAGCTAGTGCCTCAGAGAGCGCGAACATTGCACGTCTACACACCGAAAGTACGGTACGAGGCAGAAAACACCCTAATAGGTAAGCTGGATCCTCAAACCCGAGAGCGCTTCCCCTGTATATCTCTTATAATTTAGCAATTTCGTCGAGTTATTATTTCTAATTTATTATAATTTGTCGAAATTCATCGTTGATCATTTAATAAGTTCGAATCTATCGAGGAATTATTTACCTATTATTACTTTGTAAATAGTAACTAACTCGCTTAAATCTTTTATTCTAAAACCAAGCACTTTAATTAAAGTTATACTCCGTCTCCTATCTCCTCTACTCTCTCTCTCTCTCTTCTTATTAATATTATAGTAGATATATATAAATAATTATAGTATATATAGTATATATATAATATATATATATATATATATAAATATATAATATATTTAATATATTATAATAGTATATATATTAATTAATATATATATATATAGTTATATAATAATTAATGCCCTGTTATTTTAAGACTCCGTCAGTGATTTTATTTGGTTTTTTTTTCATATATTTATCAGATAATATATATATATATAATATATATATTATATAATGATCCTAACAGTATCAATATTAAGTGTAATACCTGCAGTTAATGAATTGCAAAAATATATAGGTATATATATATATAATATATTATAGTATAGACTAATTTGGTTATTATACGACTACCACAGCATGATTTAAAATTATATTATTTTTTTTTTTTATAAAATTTTAAACACAAAGGAATACCTCACAAAGGGTATAATACTCGAGCAAGTAAGGCAGGGGAGTCGTATTCTTACCAGGCTATCCGAGGGGTACAGTAGGGGGGAACAGTGAGGAGGTAGGACATATTCCACACCCCTTCCGAGGGAGGGGTCTCCGAATCCCACACAAGCCTTTGTATTTGGGGTCGCGGGGTTCCACGTATACGCACCCATACCCTACGGGTAATATACTATGGAATAAAAACATCCCCCCCATCTGTCACCACCGGGCCGAGTCCACCCTAATTTTTATTTTATATTTATTTAATATTAATTTTTTATTTTATTAAATATTTTTTTAATTAGTGACAACAAAAACTTACACGGCGGATATCACAAATAGATAGTTAAAGAGTATTTTCACTGTATAGATTTGTATGATTTCGAGATAATCATCTAATATATAAATGATAAAAAAATATTTTTGGGTATTTTACTTTGTTTAAACATATTGTATAAATAGGTATATACTATAATTGAACTTGTCACTTGATTTGCTAAAATATAGTAATTGTATGGTGTCTGAGATAATTTGTTCATGTACTTCGAGATAGTAAAACAAATTTATATAAAATATTATATAAGATAAATGTGGGGGGGGGGGGGGAAGTGGGGATTTATAATAATATTATAAATATATTTTATAAAAATAATTGTGTATCAGTAACTTTAAATCATAGTTCCAGTGCACACACTGAAGATCACATTTTAGTGTGTAAATTGTGTGTAGATCATATGTGTGTGAGTGTTATGTCGTGGAGCGATAGTGTGAATGGTGTAGTGAGTAATGTAAGAGATCAAATGATGATAGATGAATGTCTAAAGCTTTGTAGCGTGGATGTCTGTGAAATATCATGATTGAGCAGGGGGTGCCTTGATAGTGTGTGTAGTATGTGATGTGTTGTATATGTGTGTTAGTGATGTGTGTGTTATGTGTAGATGTGAGATGTGTGGTAGATGTGTGTGTGTGTGTGATGTGTGTGTGTGATGATGTTTCTGATTGTGTGTGTGTGTGTTGGTGGTGTGTGTGTGTGTATATAGTGATGCTGAGTGTCGCGATGTAAATTTGTCTCGTGTCTCTGTGGTGTTGGGTGGGTTGTTCTGTTGTGGTGGGATATATGACCGTGGATAGCTAGACTCCTTCCTGCTTAAGAGAACAGAGGAAGGCGGAGAACGCGAGTAATTACACACAGCTCAACTCTTATCGAGAGAGAGCGCGAGGAGTCTGAGAAGGTTGGGACAATTTTTCTTTGGGAGGACGTATGACAGGATTTTACTCAAAATGCACCGTGTTCGGCGCTGTACAAGGTCATACCTATCCATGCAAGGTGATACACGTGGTATACAACGAGATATCCCCTTCACACTGTACGGTAAGACAGGAAAAAAGTTCAAGAGAAATAGAACACTGTGAGTATAGGATTTTTAGACCACGTGTATAGGAAAGAATAAGAAATACTTTAGAGAATTAGACAAAGCATTCACTCATCATTTAACTTGATGCGTGTATCGGCGACAATATCAGCAATAGTATTAGTATAACACTCGTAGACAACACAGATTATAACAGTGGAGGCGAGAGAACTAAGAACGAAGGAAAGGAGATGTAAATAGCTAGTAAAACACATATACACTAACTGTCAGCCATACACTTGCCTTATATTTCTCAGACACAATCGCAGTCGAGAATCAATCGTCATAAAAACTGAAGGTACTACTTATAAAGCTATTAAGGAATGCTCCTCTAATGCAAGGGCACTAGCTGACTGAATAATCAATAATTACAGTCTTATGCGAGAGCCAAGGTAAGAATCGGATTTCAGTAGACCACGCATCGACAGTCGAGCATTCATAGCGTTGCGTTGTCAGTATCAAGCACACGACACGAACAAGGAGAGAATAGAAGAGCCAAAATGAGTGATACTAGTATGAATATGCTATACCATAGAGACTGGCGAGATAAGAGATCTGATGAGAACAAGACAATCACGTCTATGTAAAAACGCAATTGCAACGCAAAAAATATGAACCTAATTAAAAACTAAGAGTAGAAATCAATAATGCATTTATAAGAAGTTTTCTCAAAAGTTTCACCTTCGAATAAAATTCTTGAAGCTTTTTAAGCCCAAAATATATTTTAGCAAAAATGCTGAGTACACAGATGGTTAAAGCTTGACTTTTGACTTAAGCCAGTGTCCAGCTTTTACTGGAATTCAATTATAATAGAAAGTATAAGCAGTAAGGGAAAATATCAATCAAATGAAAATTTTTCATTGAGAAGCAGTTTTATTTTAAGAAAAAAACTAAATGTGTGTAAACGGAATTAACTTGGACATGTCCAAGATAGCAAGTTTTATAGCTGAAAGAAAAAATCTATTTAAAAAGTTCGTAAAAGGAAATTTTCTTTAATTTTTTTAAAATATTCATTTATATGGAAATCAATTAAAAACTGTAAAAAAGTCAAAATAAAGATGTCCTAACAACCATTAAGTCTTTATTATCAAATATACTATTACATGTATAGTGGCCCAACTATAATAGATTTTATAATGGGTATTATTCAGTGAGCCCATAAGGTTAAAGCTAAATAATCAACTAGTATCTACTTAGATATAACCATACTCCTACTTTACCCAGTGGTAAACACATCTGGAATTAACAATATGTTAGACTATGACGTTGCACACCCTTAACACCCCTTACCTATTCTACCCATTCCATTACCTCACTTTTTATCACATCTGCTATACCAGCAGCAAAAGATAAACTAAGAACAAATATATCATATCTCTACAATACTTTTCCCTTAAAAGATTCACCGGGTAAGGAAGCCTCATAACTGTCAACGCACAAAACACTAACACTAGATACAGGATGTGTCTCATAGACACAGATATCACCGTGCACTGAATGTCACAAAAAATTATCACGTATCGCGAGGTTAAGGAACAGATATCTGCATCTGTCCAAGAATATATTCTCAGCAGTAATTACCCCTTTTGGGGTTTCTTCTCAAAAAAAGAAAGAGAAGCTCTCAATTATCTAGAGAGGAGCCCATACCCAACCTCTGACCTATATGGTTACATGTCTAGTAATTGCAGTCAGCACAACTTTCAACCACAAGCACAGCCACTAATATAACAATAAATTAACCAATTACACATCACACCTATACATCCATATTATAATATACAATAACTAAGTAAACTTACACCTATAATAAATTCACTGAAATCCTTTTGCATAAACAAATCTAATCAAATTTAATATTAGAATATACAAAAAAACGACTTTCAAATAGATCCCATCATCAGGAATCAGAATACATTTCTCCCACTCCTATCATCACCTATTTCAAAATTTTAGTACCAAAAACTTTCTTGATAATTATTTGAAAAAGTAAGTTATATTATTATTTATTGATTATATATATTATTTATGTATAAATTTTACTATAAGTATATTATTATTATTATTTTAGTTTACAAATAACTTCATCTGAAAGAGGGTCTAATCAGAACCGAATGCTCATGCCTTTAATTTATTATTACAAGGATTAATTTACTAACTATCAAATGTTTTTATGATTTTGGTTCTCCTATTTGATAGTTGTAATGTATCTTATCTAGAAATTTATACTTTAAAGGCTTCAATATATATATAATATAGCATACTTATAATATATAATATATATATATATATAAATAATTATATATATAAGATATTATATATATAATATATAGTATATATAATATTTATATATATAATATATATATATATAATATATATAATATAAATATAATTAATAATAATAATATATTATAGGCTATATATTAAGTATAAACTATTATATATAATTAATTAAATATATATATATATATAATAATATATAATTAAATTATATATATATATATATGTATATTATATAAACTATATATATTATAATATATAATATCATATTAAATTCATTACACTCAGTATATATATCACATACTTATATATTTCACTTTTCCACTCACATTAACAGGGGGTAATAAAGTAGGCGTTACACATATAGCACTGGTAATAACAGAAAGTATTACAAAAGAATAGACGTAAGTCGAAAATGTAAATCTCTACCGTTATCCTATTAATTTCACTAACCACTTTATAAGTATGATAGTAAGCTACGGCCATACTGTAGATATAAATAACAATCCACCCAGGGCTTCACCAGAGACTTAATAAGTGACACGCGGACCCTCACTATGATACTTGGTCAATGTATTAGGTAGTTCATATACCCTTGCTCAGATGGTATATAACATATATATAGTATAAATATAATAACCATACATAATATACTTACATATCACCAAAAACTCCCCCTAATAACTATATATACACTCCATATATTAGCATTATTACTTTCTATCCCCTTATCTGGCAAAACCTCATCAGATTCCTCTCCACTATCAGGCACGATTCAACTGCTTTACCTACTGAGGGACCATATACACACATATAATTTATTTTTTTTCTTTCAGTATACTCACCCACCACAATACTATATGTATTATCCTCCCAAAATCATCCGCACCTCTCACCCCACCATTACTATTATAACTGATTTTAATTGTATCTTCTTTAGAATCCACAGTTATCTCAAAAATAACTTTCGGTTTCTAACCAACATCATTCTTCATGCTCGCTTCCTACAAATAGGATCTAAAATACCCTTGTAAGCGAATGTGGCAGAAACTATCTATTCTTTTCGAGAAAAACTTTAGATAATCTCTTATCATTCATTCCCTCTTCCCATCAACAACATAAACGACCAGCTGCATGATCCCGTACTTCTCTCCCGTAAACAATAAGAACATTCTTTGTCTCATCATAAACAATAAGGACAACAATAAGCTAGAAAACCTGATATCGCAATGGTTGCATTATAGAAATTCGTAAAACTGTGGATTACTTTTACCTAGCAAGATATTTATTCTTTCTTCTTGTTATAAAAAGATTTCAATCCCCTTTGTATGGAGTACTCTCACGTCTTGGGTGGCTCTAGTTTTTATCTGTCTTTTGAATCAAGTTAAACCCAAAGCTAAAAGTTGTTCTTTGATTTCTAATTCCATTTCCTTTTTTATATTCAAGCAGCGATGTTAGCATTCTCTCAATTTTTAATAGGTTGGATCTACAATAACAGCAAGTACGTGAGGAAGATAACCATTCTCATTTCATCTAGTTTAAGAAGGTGTAATGTCTTCACCCAAATTTTGAGTAGAAAATAACAACTCTTCAGTGATTTTTGATGTGCGTCCAGCCCCCTCAATTCTGTGTCATTCTTTGTCAAATTATGTTTCTACTTTGTGGCTTAATCTTCTTCACTAAAAAGCCGGCACCAGCATTCATCAAAACTATTTGCGTTAAACTTGAGACTTTTTTGCATATATTTGTTTCATCTTCTAATTTTATACCGCGCTTCTTTGGTTCGTTAAGTAATATATGATAGTATTACATAGATATATTATGCATATTTGAGAGTATAGAAATATGATTTTCTAAAAGGCTAGCGTACCAACCCAAAAGTTATTATATAGTACCTACCGTTAGTTATTCATAAGATGAGCTGAGTAGTTATATAGTTATAATAGAGATGAAATCGCTGATAGAATATCTTAATGTGATATTAAGATAGCGTAATATAAAGAGTAATATATTAGCTACATATAGTTATATCCTAGATCCGTCAAGAGACGTACCGAATAAGCCATTACTGTAGCGATCGGAGAAGAAGTTGAATGATATAGATTTCAAGTATTATAGGGTTCAAAGATAGATATGAGTGTAGGTATTGGATATAGTATATAGAGAAGGTGAGTTTACTAATTATAAAAGATATTCTGAGATAGAAATACAAGTTATATAGAGCTATATATAGGGCGATAGTTGGAAGGATCAGTGAGCTATGAGTCTAATACCTTTCTTTTCGGATATTAAGGTATATTTAGGACATATGGCGCGATTCCAACCAACGAAGGAAATTGACTTAATAGTAATTATGATGGGCATATAAGAATAATATATATAGAGTATATTAGTAATCGGATTTTATGTTCGCCTTTGGGAATTTAAAAGTGCAATACAAGCGAGTCGGAAAGACTTGGAGGAGCACTTACTACTCCCATCAGTACAACTCTAACTAGAGAGAGGAAGCCGATCCGGGGCCACCCGTCTGAACGTCTCGCTTTTACATACTGTACTTCTAGTTATATATTTCAGAGTGAGACTACGCCACGTTAATAGTAAACCACAAGTTTTAAACCTAGGCTATCTCGATTATTTATCCAGAAGGAGGTAATAAATCCAACTATGAGACATAATTAAGGCAACGTACGTAGAAATAGGACATACCTGACAGAAAACAAGAGTATAGTGAGTAAATATAGAAAGTTAAAGATAGGAGAATGACCAGAATTACGTCCAGGGTTGAGTTATATAGAGATGAATAAATTAAGATATAAGTATATGAAGGAGAGTAGCCGAATAAGTAGATTTGGCCTTTTTCAGTTGGTAGTATTATAGGAACAGAATCTCATATCAGATAGCGTGAATTAATACTGAAGTATTGGAAGGAAAGGTAATGATAGTTACAGGAAATGTTAAGTTATAGAGATATGTGTTCTTTGGACAATTATAAGGAGGTACCAGAGAAGTGATATGAATATATAATATATATTGTAGTTAGGAGAACCAAGGAGGTCATTAGCGATTTCGTTTAATGAAATGACCGCTTGGCTTGTCGTTAAAGAGGAGTAATAGTCCCTATGCAATACGTAATTTCTAGTATACTAAAATGAAAATTATTATAAAGTGATAAGGAAATGAGAATTTTTCCACACCTCGAATACGCGTACTGTCTCAAGCTCATGTAATAATGGCCTAGAGATAACTAAAGAATCGATCGGAACCAATGGATATATATAGTGAAGGGAAGAAAAATGAGTTTGAGAGCGAAAGAACGATGATAATAATGAATATACCATGGCTTCAAATCCCACAACGTATATACAGCCTCCCATCATTTATCTGGATCAGAAGCTGAAAGCATCTTCATATATGAGTCGCTTATATATGTACAAAGCATCACGACCATCCGACCACTGAAGCAAATCCTATACAGGCTTTGAGTCTTAAGATAGTTCAAACTCCCATGGATGGGTCTGAGACGCATATTGAATCCTTCCCAAGATTAACTTGTTGTACAAAAACCGAATTTAAACAATAAGTGCCATGAAAAAAACTGACATAATTAATATAATGAATATATAATGGGTCAAGGATGGAGATGTTGGAGAAGAAAGTATTAAAAATAATTTAAGAATAATATAGAAGGTATTGTGTCAAGATATTTACCGAATGGATGAGCGAAGGTTGTATGTAATATGAAGAGAGAAATGAAGCTATGGTACTTCAAACATATAGGTCAAGATGTTCAAAATGGTTGGACGATTCACGGAGATAGTATAGTAGTTGGTTTCTTTAATTATGCTTCCTAAATAATCGTATTGAGATAAATACTTGTTAATATACGTCAGGCTTACCTCCACCACCATAAAAATCAGTATTATAATGTATGATAGAGACCCTCAACCTATACATATATTATCAGTGTTGTGTTAACTATTTGAGTAAAATCCCTCTAAAATAGAGGACCTTCTAGTATTGGAGAATGTAAGAAAATTAGTCTCTGAGAAATAGTTAAAAGGTAATATCAAATAAGGCATATGATAAAATTTGTTGCTTAGTCTATATAGATACAGTAGCTAAGATAAGCACAAGATTATATATGTATATAAGTAGAATAGGATGTAAAACTGAATTGATTTTAAGACCACAAGTTAATAGAATAATAACCATATCGAAGTTAGGTGAATAAGATGTCATTAAGATTCTTCGAGAACCGTGTTTACAAGGGTAAAGCTGTTATTATTAAACATAGGCAACCATATCCACCCTTACAAGAGGGAAAATTATTGATATAATAAGTATTTAAGTTGTTGAATATATTAAATCGAAGTTATGAACGATGAAAATCTCGGTAGCCTATACTAGTAGGATCTCAGACTAAAGTAATTACTAATAAATGAATTAAGAGGTTAGATTGTAGGAGTAAGTGGTTAAATCACACGAGGATGCAAGCATAGAGGTTCAAGCCACGGATAATCTTTAGGTTAAAGTCATAAAGAAAGCCCGCGTATATAATAATATCATATATATATATATATAATTAGAGGCGACCCTACACTCGCTGCTACTGTGCTAGTCGTCTAGCCACGAGTTCCTGAGTGTCATTAATGTCCAAAACATCACTGAAACACTGCTCTATCCATCCAAGGCACTATACTAAAATAATATGAAATCAACAATACAGAAATAATATAATATTTTAGGATGTGAAGAAACTGAAGTGCGATCTGATAAAAATGTAAATATATAGATTAACATATTACAAAATGAGAGACCATAACTATATATTCCCTAAATTTAAGGGAACATATAAAAGAGAATGTATAGATGAGACTCGAACAACCCATTGATATATATTGTATGCATACAAGTTTTATTATATCTCAAAATTATAAATAAAAATAATCTCAGAAACGTCACTGAGGCACACTCATCACGGCAGCGCCAGGTCTGAGAATGGACGATTATGTAGTCGATATAAAAATTTATATAATATATTACAATATTATATTATTAACACAAAAACACATAATCTAATAATTACATAGGTTTTATTTGTTTTAAATTGAATCATAAACAAGAAACAATTTACTATGTAGTTTCGGGAAAACTTGAACAAATCATTGTCTTATAATAAAAAATATATTTAATATATATTAAAAATCTTAACATTGTTTATAACAAATGACTCGGATAATACAAACTCGAGTGAACAAAATCAATCATAAGTGCTCAAGTTAAAAGAAGAAAACTGATCAAAATTAACTCAAAAATAATGATAAACTATCTAATAATAAAAATCAAATGAACAAAATATGTTCTATTGTAACCTTATAATATAATATAACTATAATAACTAGAATCATGTACAGTATTATGTTTTCATCTGCTCATAATCCATTAAAAAAACTAAATCATTTAAAGTATATTCTAACAGATAACTAAAAAAAAGCTTTTACTAAAAATTCAAAAAATTATAAAAAATAAAGTTGATATATAATAAAATTTTTAAAAATTTTTGAATAATTCATTTTAATTGGATATTTATATACTAATCTAAGATTCTTACACATATTAATAAAATCATAAAATTTATATAAAACTAACTTAAAAACTGTATTATAGAGAGAGAAGATCAGCATTAGATAATGCAGAAACACACATTGAGTAAATATAGAGAAGAGAGCAAAACAATAAAAAACTTATATACGAAAAGAATATATTATGCCTTGCAACTGCCGTGCGTCGAGCTCTATACCGAATCAAAACACATTTCTATCACTAAGCACACAATAAGCAATATAGCAACTTAACTTATATATATATAATAATATAATAATATATATTTATATATATATATGTAATATATATTATATCATAATAAATAATATATATATAAAAATATATATATATTAATATATAATTATTAATATATTAATTATATATTATAATATATATTAATATATATATATATATATAGTAATATAATATATATATATATATATATAATATATATATATATATATTAAATATATTAAATATATATATATGTAAACTTAATGTTCGTTTTGTATAGTGATAAACATACAAAGAGCTATATAATGGTAACAACTAATTATATATGCCTATGAACTACACGCTATACACTACATTGCACCACACCTGAATAGGGAATTTCTTTTTTTGAAATTTTGGAATCGACTACAAATCTAAAAAAAAATAAAAATATATATATATAATATTATATATACGGTCTTTAAAAAAAAAATAAAAAAATCATCGGTCTAAAAAAAAATTCAAAAGTATCAATCCCAATTTTTGTGGATTTAATAAAAATCTTATTCAAATTGGACTTCCTTAAATTTTTCAATAAGTGATTTATGAGTGCTTTATAATTGGTTCAAAAATATCACATTTTTCAAATAGAATGAAAAGAAATAATATATATATATATATATATATATATATATATATAACATCTGTAGATTATTTTGGCTTTAGAAACGATTATAATATTATATAATATATATAATATAATAATATATATATATTATTAATATATAATATAAATAAATATTATATATATATATTATTATATATATATATTAATATATATATATATATATATATATATTATATATATATATAATATATATATTATATATATATATATATATATATATAATATATATATATATATATATATATATATATATATATATATATATATATATATATTCAACACCATATCCCGCATAACTGCAGGGTGGTGTCGGCTGAAGATAATATTCTTCATACCCACGCAACCGTGCATGGGAAGAGAGAAAAACTGTAGAACCATACGAAGGAAATCTTCATTTGCCCTGACTATGGGAATTTAATCGTCTCTCAACTTAGCTTCGAAGAAAGTGTGTAAAAAATACCCATTTCCGTTCTTGTCGCCAATTAATTTTTATGCAAATGGGACTGACTTGCTTAACTGACAGCAAAGAAAGTCAAAAAAATTTTGTCGCTTTACGCAAAAATGCTTTTCAAGATAATATTTGGTATTATGGTAATTATTTATTTTTATAGTGTAAAAAATCCCTCCACTATCCCCTCAGGTTTTTAAAAACATTCACACACGATATGCTTGCATGTAAGTACTAAACTTGCGAGATAAATGTACACCACTCTATTTTTAAAGCATGAATCACTTCTCCAGAACCAAATAGAAAATTCTAGAGTTCCTGATAGGAGAATAAATGATTAAAGCAACCTGAGAATGAAAACAAAAGACAGTATGGTGTCTTATGTTTCTTCAATGAACGAAATTGAAGAGTAACGCAATTTCATTCGTCATATATATATATATATATATATATATATATATAATATATATATATATATATTATTTAAGTATATATATATTATTATATATATTATTATATATATATTATTATAATATATATATATATAATTTAATATAATAGATATATATTATTATAGTTAATTTTATAAATAATTTATATATAATATAATAATATATATATTTAATATTAATATATAATAATATATATATTAGATATATATATTATATATATATAATATATAATATATATTATATAATATATATATTAATATTAACTATATATATTAATATAATAGTAATAATATTATATATATATATATATTACTTACATTTAACGACAATGTAAGTAAGACCAATTTGAATAAATATATACAATATTAATTTCCTCAAGATGTTTATTGCGCAAATATCTTTGAATATCTAATAATGTCCGTCGTTAAAATTACCCGTGAGTGCCGAACTGACAGCTGCCGAGAGATCGCTTGGTCGGGATGCTTGAAAAGAAAAACGGAGATAGCCTCCAAAAAACAGTGACCTACTGTGTAGAATTCAGACGAACATGTTAATGCAGAAACAAAAAAATATTTTATTAATTATAGTAAAATAATTAAAATTCATTAATAAAAATTTAAATTAAAATAAGTATGTCCGAAGACACACAATACACATCTTACGCCTGCCTTTCTAGTACTTCGTCTGCGCGACTCTCGCTCCTCCTCATACCTGCGAGACAGCGATAAATTTTATTCTTCTACCTTGGATTTTTAATTGGAGAAATGAACAGTCGTTGTTCTTACTACCGTTATTGCGTAGTCTTAAATATATATTTCATATATAATGAGATATATATATATATATATATTATATATATATATATATATAGTATATATAATAAAATGATATAAATATTTAGATATAGTATATTTATATAGTATATTTCCTACTTTATTATGTAAATAAAATTAATTTACTGTATTATTATTAATCTATTTCTCGTAGCTTAAACAAATAATACTATATTAGAGAGAGAGAGTGAATATAGTTACAAACAGTAGGTTATCATTTAGGTATAAGGTAATGTAAGGTAATAGTTAATGAGTTAGTTATGTTATAGCAAGTTCTGGTTTAAGTTTATTTGTATTAACGTCTTATATCTTCACGTTATATGTTTAATTATGTATATAACGTTAGTTTTGTATATATATATGACGATTCCATTCTTTAAACAATTGTAGCCTCTCCACTCATCTGTTATAATTTGTTGTTTTGACATTTATGGATGTGCTCTGATAACTTCATTATCGATTTTCACTTATCTGTCCCATTGACTGTACTATTGATATAAACTTATACCACTGATCTCTTTTCTTAATTAACCTTTCTATTTATGACTTATCGATACTTTTCAACATCGCATCTTTATATAATTTTCTGTATTTACCATAAAAACTGTTATTTCAATTAAACTTAATTTAATGAAGTAAATTTCTGCAAATGTTAAATAATACTAATTTTTTATCCCCTTCAATATTTATCTTCTTCATTTTCTGCAATGTAAAAATGTTCGCTCATAATTGTTTTCAAAAATGTATATCAGTTTTATGTACCTACAGTTTTTTTAAGAATAACCAAGTGTCAGTATTCTTGAACGCTAACATTAATATATTATATAATATATATTAATATTAATATATATATATATATATCTATATATATATTATATTAATATATATATATATATATAATATTATAAATATATATATATATAAATATTAACAAATATATATTTATACTATTTAATATTATATATATATATATATATATATATATATATGTGTGTGTGTGTGTGTGTGTGTATTTAAACAAGTGTAAAAAAGAAAAAAATAGAAAGGGCTCTATACTTAAGTATCTTTTGTAGTACACTTCAGTTATACACTACAAAATACTTACAGGAAGCTGACTTAAGGGAATTATATTTTTGTTTACACAAATGCAAAATTTTATTAATTAATCAATAAAAATTCAAAAAAAATGAAAGTTTCTGCTTTATAGTAATAAAGAGATCGAACAAATAGAGTGCACCAAATTATGATACACCGTTTACGAGATGCAAAGGAAAACAACTTTAAAGAAGTCGATATGAAACTAGTTGAAGTGAAACAGGAATGACTCTTGTCACTCCTATTCAACTACCGGTGTTCTGCAATTATTTGGTGACAACAAGGATAAAAAAATTCCTCAATAATGACTTCATTCTAATGAGTCGTGATAAAAGGTTGTAGTAATGTAGGCAAATCCCGATTGAGCCTTGATCGCATCCGAGGTATTTAGCAAGTAAAACTCTAGTGGGAAGGGGACAACATTTTGACTGCTAAATAAATATTACCCCTTCTCCGTTCTGAAGTTCGGAAACAAAAGTTACAGTGCATTAATAATAATAATAATAATAATAATAATAATAATAATAATAATAATAATAATAATAATAATGATAATGATAATGATAATGATAATGATAATGATAATGATAATGATAATGATAATGATAATGATAATGATAATGATAATGATGATAATAATAATAATATATATATATATATATATATAATAATAATAATAATAATAATAATAATAATAATAATAATAATAAATAATAATAATAATAATAATAATAATAATAATAATAATAATAATAATAATAATAATAATAATAATAATGATAAGATATAATAATAATAATAATAATAATAATAATAAAATAATAATAATAATAATAATAATAATAATAATAATAATAATAATAATAATAATATAGTCGGGATCACTAAGATCATCGACACTGACTGCCTCGAAATATCCATCATTTTCCTGCTAGTATCTACCCATAATAATTTGTAATTCCAAATTATATTTGCTATTCAAAATTATTCAAAAGAACCGACTGGAAAATTTTCTTGTTTCTCAACTTAAAGCACGGCAACTTCTGTACGAGAGTTAATAATACATTGTTCCGTCTTTATGAGCGCCTCAAACGCTCGTATAGATTCAACTAGAATTAGGAAGGAGTTCAAACACCGCTTCTTAAGAGCTCATATAGCAGGGGTCTTAACGTAACAACTTGCTTCAGTTCATACCATATGTTAAATTTTCTCTCTCCTCTTAAACGCGTGCTTCCATTCCGACTAAAAAGCATATTTTGAAAATTACAAAACCTACTAAAACTACAAAACCTACTGAAGACTAGAGAAGTAAAAATTTATTCCTAGTTAAAAATAAGAAATACATAATGAGTAAGCAATACTTACCCCAAAATTTTTTAAATGAAAGCAAAAACAAAATTAATCAAGCGAGAGGACCAGGTTTGAGATTGGTCGGAGCTGAAGAATATGAACTATTCTCTATTTACGATAACCCTCTTCTTACTCAGACGTAAATGAATACGTTAGCGCATTGCTGTGCTGCTAATGGAATAAATATCGATATCCGAGATAGACCTGGTCAGATCAGATAGCGGTATCTGCACTTACCTTACGCCCGAGAAAACCCTGGTACCTTTCTTGTAGGACCCAACTAACAGGATATATAATCCTAATTTTACGTCCTATACTGGTGGTGGGTGGGTAATTTTTATAACTTATTTAAACAAATTAACCCGTGTTCCACCCATGAATGGAAGTAAGAATGCGACTATTTTTCTCACAACTGAAAATGACGATGCAATGAAATTTAAGGGTTGTATTGGGTATATTTCAGTTACGAGATTTGATCTCACTTGGATGATTTTTTGATCATTCAAAAGAGTCTAATATGGAACAGTGAAAACCTCACACTTTTCAAAGACGAGCATAACATGCACGGAAGGTTTGTGTTTAGTATGACATTTCCTCTTGTCGTGTGATAATGCCTTTCATTTTCATAGTAAATGTTAACCCTAAAATAACAATTTAACCCCTACTCCCTTAAATATATATATATATAATATAGGTAATGAGGTAGGGGTGGAGTATATATATATATATATAGTATAATATATAGTATGATATATATATAATTATATATATATAATATATATATATAGGGTATAATGATATATGATATATATATAGTATATATATATATATATATATTAGTATATATTAGTATTATATATTATATATTATAGTATATATATATATATATATATATATATATATATATAGGAGGTAGGGGTATTATATATATATATATATATATATATATATATATATATATATATATATGAAATTAAGGTGAATTTAAGCCAATTGTGGCGGCAGTTGTGGTTTTTTAACTTGGTACCAAACAATAGCGAATGAAGAATTTTTGTGAATTTCACAATTTCAATGGGAGCTCAATGGTGAAATTAATTAGTAGGAGGTGAGATCTCTTCAATAGGAAATGGGGGGGGAAAGTGTGGGTTGGGGTGCGCGGGATGTGGTTTCTATTTATAGGTTTAGCGAATGTTATTCTGTATATATATATATATATATTATATATATAGTATATAATATATTATATATATATATATATATATATATATAGTATATTATATTATTTTTTTTCATTATGTATTTTGAGTCGAGCGTCATTAGTTTAGAATTTGTGTACTTATTATTGTGATTATTTCTATTTTATATATATTACTTTTAGGATTAAATCGTATTTTCTGTATTTCTTGTTAATAATTACTTAGTATTCATTTACTATATTTTCTATTATTAATGATATTTTTATTATTATTATTTCCTTTCATGACATATATTATATACTATTATATTTTCTAGTGACTTGACTCACTCCATTTTATATTATACTCCTATTGTATATTTCATAGGCATAGCTAATGAGGCAGATATATTCTTATATATCCTTCGTACGATATATTAGAATACTGTATTCTTACATTT
Organism: Trachelipus rathkii; assembly: GCA_015478945.1. NCBI lineage: Eukaryota > Metazoa > Arthropoda > Malacostraca > Isopoda > Trachelipodidae > Trachelipus > Trachelipus rathkii. The sequence goes on along the minus strand of JABUQX010065988.1, from coordinate 5,322 downwards.
ACTTGTTCTATTCACTCACTTACCACGTGGACTTATATTAATTTTATATAATATCATATATCATCTAATTACTATATCTCTCTATCACTTTCTTGAGCAAAAAGTGCAAATAAAATAATTCTTATCTTTTTAAGAATAATTCATAAAATAATTAAATGTTATTTTTATATATAAAGAAACATTTTGTTCAATGCTAGTTTCGTTTCTAAAAGCAAATGATTCTTAGATAATAACTTCCTCTCCATTATATATATTTATTGTAGCTCATTGATTGTGATATACTCACATCAGTACACTCTATCCCCTTGTAGAATTGAGAAAAGTCCATGTTATTTGAGTACTACCTTTTATTCAGGAGTAAGAAAAAATATCTACTTCTGGTAAGTAAGTGCACTTCGCGGGTGAGATAAATGTTAAAAACTTTATAATCAAATTCATCAACAACATTCGTGAAGTGATTTTTAATAAATATCGATGGATCATGTTTTTACATCAAGTAATAGGTTAGTAATTAATGATGTCATGTAGTTATTTAACTGTGGTACTATTAGTCTCTCTCTTATACTTATAACTATTGTTGGTGAAAATAATTATCAATGAAATCAAGGAAATTTGTTATATTTTGCCTCGTCTTTTTCTCAGTTTTGTTTAAGTGGTAATATTTGAATTTTTTCTGTCACAACGTGATGAGAGCATTGCGTGAATCTCTGAAATTAACTTAAACTAACATCATTAAGAATTAGTCTTCCTGTATTTACAACTTCATCAAAATAGTTGAAAATATTTCATCGATATTTGCGCGAAAACCTTTCCAAAAAAGCATCACATATTTAATATGATTAAGAGCAGTTGCTCTCAATAATGATGAAGACCGCAATGTAGATACATAATAGAAGAATGATTGAGAATAAATTTGAAGCCATAATTAAACTTATAACCAATACACTCGTGATTACAGACTTTAAAAGGTTTAAGGTTTTTAAACAAAGTTCAATATCTTGATTAATCTCAAGCTCCTTCTACAACAATTTTTCCTATTAAAATAGTTGTCCGCCTTGGTGCCCTCAAAGAGTACCCAGTTGTTTTAACTGGCAAAGTTTGTAATGTGTTGTACTTCACATGAATCTGAATAAAATAACATAACATACAATGCCGTTGGATATTATCGATAGCTTGAACGCGTCAAACTTTTCTTCACTGCTGCTGCACCATCATTTTATTGTTCAATTAGAAAGTCATTATTAAATTAAAATTACGAGCCTCAAACCTTTAAATTTTTTTATAGTATAAATAATTTCGGGGGTTCAAACCCACTAAACAACCCCCCCCTGGCTTAAGACCTTAAAATTTAATATATAATATAATATATAATATATATATATATAATAATATAATATATATATATATATATATATATATATATAAATATATATATTATATATATATATATATATAATATTATTATATATAATATATATATAATATATATATATTATATATATACATTATAATAATAATAATGATAATAATAATATCTGAGAAAAATATTCAAATAATAATTTATATAAATAATAATAATTATTTATATAATAAAAATATTATTATCTAAATATATTATGTCAATGTGTAATAATACTCTACTAGAGAGGGTCTCTACGACCGTGTGTCTAAGTCCGTAACAATGACCTCTGCCAATTTTGTTGCAGCTGTGATTGTGTCCTATAGACTGGGTAAGTCATCTCATATAATATATTATATATATATATATATATATATATATTAATATTATATATATATATATGAACTTCTTTTCGTATCTGTTAAGAAAAAGGATTTTGTCCATATTTCAACAACAACAACAACAACAACATATTATTATTATTATTATTATTATTATTATTATTATTATTATTATTATTATTATTATTATTATTATTATTATTATTATTATTATTATTATTATTATTGCAAAAGGAGCATAAATATCGCACTCATTTTGGCCTAGCAAGATATATAAATAGCTGATCATAAATATACAGAAAAAATAATAATAATAATAATAATAATAATAATAATAATAATAATAATAATAATAATAATAATAATAATAATAATAATAATAATAATAATAATAATTGAACGACCCGTTTTCGAGCAGAAACAGCGAAATAGAGTTAGATCCGTGGAAATTTGCCAACCGGGACAAATCGCTCTTATTTTAATTCGCTTGTAATCGTGCTCGATAAAGTAGAATGACTTCTATTTATAAATTATTATTATTATTATTATTATTATTATTATTATTATTATTATTATTATTATTATTATTATTATTATTATTATTATTATTATTATTATTATTTTAATTAATTATTATTATTATTATTATTTTTATTTTATTATTTTTTTTTTTTTTTTTTTTTACTTATTTAGTCATTGATTTTAAAAATTTAAGAAAACGAATTAAACAAAAAATAGAGATGCAATTCGAAAATAATAATAATAATAATAATAATAATAATAATAATAATAATAATAATAATAATAATAATAATAATAATAATAATAATAATAATAATAATAATAATAATATAATAATAATAATAAATACTATTAAAATACGAACAAGTAATACTAGTCATTCAAAAACTTTTTATTCAGTATCAATGACAAGTTATAAAATTTCTTATAAAATTTTAAGTTATAAGTTTGTGTGACCTTTTTCAATTCCTGACAATCGATCATCCTCCAGAATTCATTTTTCACTCCTATCTGAAATGGGGCTACTGATTGCAACACAGTGTTGTGCCCTTTGAGACCCGAATTCAATACAATGCATTTTAAATGCATATATATTTTTGAGCTCAACTGCGCAGATGACTTTTTCCTCTCCATAGCAACAATAATTATAGAATTAAATGCTACAAATGAAATTATTAGTAATTAGAATATGTCAATAATACCTAGTGAATATCAAGGTTCATTTGTAAGAAGCTATAACGTTCTATCCTAACACAATATAGTTATGTTTACAAATAATAATAACATAATAATAATAATAATAATAATAATAATAATCAATAATAATACACTTAATAATAATAATAATATATAGAGTACAAAAACTTAATAAATAATAATAATAATTAATAATAATAATACATAATAGATATATAATAATAATAAAAATGCAATATTTTAGAAGAAAAAAATTTGTAGATACTTCCTAAAAAATGATCTAGTTACTAACATTGGAAGCAAAAGAACACGTTGTTATATAAGAATAACACATCACACAATACAACACACACACAACACCTTACCAACATCACACACACACACACACAACACACAACACACACAACATCACACACACACACACACAATCGCACACAACACACACACACACACACACACACACACACACACACACATACACACACGCGCGCGCGCGTATAACAAACAAACAAACAAATCATGGAAGTGTGTCCATTGAAGATTCTTCAATAAATCCTCCAATAAGTTATCTCTGCCCTTTGCAACCATATGGTTGGATTTCAACAATTGTATTCAATAATGCTCCTTTATAGTTAATACTCGAAGTTGATGAAAAAATGTCCTAAGGCATGCCCTGGAAGTTCATAGTGAAAAAATGTTTCGTTAAACACATAATGAAGAAGAGAGTTTAAAGGTATTATTGTTACAACGCATTCGATCAACCGCCCATATCAGTACATGCAAACTCAATCGAGGGTACACAATCGAGAAATAAATTTTTCTCAGTATGTCCAGTTTCAGTAATCTTCTCAGGATATAAAATAAACCATTCGTTTTATTAACTGAAGATATTTTCTGAAAAATATGATGCTCAAATTTTAGATCCTCATCAGGCGAAGTCCCAGATATTTATATTTAGAGGCCCTCTCCAAACAAGAGGTGCCCAATCTCACATAAGCGGTATAGATGGCACAGAGGCGAGTTTAAGAAGTGAATATCATTTGAGTTAGTTTTGCAACAGTTGACAACCAATTTATTTTACGAAGTGTCCAATGAGAAATTCAACTCAAGATCTGCAATTTATCATCTTCTCACGTCGTTCACAGTAACAATCAACACGAATGTATATACCATGTACAAATGTCATAAGCATATCTTATGTATTTAGAATTCATCCGAAAATACATAAGAATTGATTAAATTGATGATTAGTAGGCGGTCCCATAGGACAAACCTTCGCGGGACTTCCGTGATTAAAATTTCAACGTGGATCCTCTGCTTCAACCAACCTACAATATTAAGCGTTCGAATCATATCGATAAGAAATCAAATCAAATAATATGAGAAATCGATAAAAATAGCGACTGTGCCAGAACTTCCGAAGGAACGTGTTATTAAAATCGAAAATTAACACATAAGTGCATCTTGTATTTCCATTATCTTCATAAAACCAAATTAACGCGTTAAAAAGTATATTCTCCTTGAAGGATGAATAAATTCTATTGAATACTACAACTTTTCAAAATAGACTTTGCTGAACCAGGGTGTAATAATAATATTGATGATAGTAATAAAATAACAATAATAATAACATAATAATAATAATAATAATAATAATAATAATAATAATAATAATAATAATAATAATAATAATAATAATAATAATAATAATAATAATAATAATAAATAATAATAAAAATAAAACACTAATTAAGTATAATGAAAAAATAATAATGATATAATAATAATAATAATATAATAATAATAATGATAATAATAATAATAATAATAATATAATAATAATAATACCGATAACGACAATGATAACGATAATAATAATAATAATAATAATAATAATAATAATAATAATATAATAATAATAATAATGAAATAATAATAATAAATAATAATAATTAATAAATAATATAATAATAATAAATAATAAATATTAAAAATAAAAACAATAAATAATAAATAAAAATTATAATAATAAGAAATAATAATAATATTTTTACTAATAATGAATAATATATAATAAGAAGAATAATAATAAATAAAAATACCGATAACGAAATGATAATGATAATATAATAATAATATAATAATAATAATAATAATACATAATAATAATAATAAAAATAATAATAATAATAATAATAATATAATAATAATAATAATAATAATAATAAAAATAATAATAATAATAATAATAATTAATAATAATAATAATAATAATAATAATAATAATAATATAATAATATAATAATAATAATAATAATAATAATAATAATAATAATAAAATAATAATTAATTATACGACCAAAG
>JABUQX010065987.1:52500-57921 GCA_015478945.1 Trachelipus rathkii | reverse complement strand
ATATATTATTATTATTATTATTATTATTATTGTTATTATATATATATATATATTATTATTACATATTATTATTATTATATATATTATTATTATATATATATATTATTATTATTATTATTATATTATATATATTACATACGCATAAATATATATATAAATCATCATATATATACATATATTATATATATATATATATATATATATTATTATATTATTATTATTATTATTATTATATATATATATATATTATAGCATATATTATATTACGCCATATATATTATTATTACTTCATATTATTATATATATTATCTATATTTCATATCTATATATTATATATATTTATTATATTATATACACATATATATATATTATTATATATAGATTAGAGAGCACAAGATTACAATATATAAACATATACGATCATTATATATATATTAATACTACTATATTATTATTACATACAAATATCATATATATATTATATTATTATTATATATGTTATTATCTATGATATATGGCTATTATTATTATATGATATTATTATTATTATTATTATATATTAATTATATTATTATTATATTATATTATATATATATTATATATATTATTATTATTATTATTATTATTATTATTATTATTATTATTATTATTTTATATATTATTTATTGCTACATATTATTACATATAAAGAGTTATATATATTATTACATATATATATGATATTATTATTACATAGTATGTATATTATTATTATACATACATATTATTATTAATACATTATAGAGTATATATATATATATATATTATATATTATATTATTATTATATTTATTGTTATTATTTATACATATATACATTACATATGGTTGTCTACAACATATATATTATTCATATTACATGACACATGCATATATATATATACATACATACATATATATATATACAGCATAAACATATATATATATATTACATATACATACATATTATTACATTATTATTATATTATTACATATATATACATATACATATTATTATTATTGTTATTTATTATTATTATTATATACATATTACATATTATTATTATTATTATTATTATTATTATATACATATTACATATTATACATTACACATATTATTACATACTATACATATATTATTGAATACGTATATTATTCATATATATAATGTACACATACCATGTCTATATATATTCAATAGAATCATATGTATAATATTATATATATAATATATATATATATGAGTATATATATCATATATAAATATATATATATATATATATATATATATATATATATATATATATATATATATATATATATATATATATATATAATATATATATATATATATATAATATATATATATATATATATATATATATATATATATATATATATATATATATATATATATATATATATATATATAAAAAAATATATATATATATATATATATATAAATATATATTATATATATATATTATATATATATATATATATAGCATATATATATATATGGTATGTATATATATATATATTAAAACACTGCAAAAGGATACTAGTCTTTTTTCCTTATTTCTGACTAAAACAGATATCTTTTATACTAAGCGATAGGAGGGGTATATATATATATATATATGCATGTGTACATGCTAGCCACATGCTGCAACTGAAGAAACAGAAAGAGTGAGCAGTAACATTCAAAGTTAGAAGAATCAATAGATTGTAAAACAAATTCTTCTAAGATTTGAAACAGAATAAACAGCTTGTTGAGCTTGGAATGACTAACTTGCACATGAACTGAAAATATTTGATTTAATTTATGAGCTTTTCTATTAATTTTGAGCACTTTAAAAACACAGAAAATAATATTCAGACCCAACCTAAATCAACCAAGGGCAAGAATGTTTATTGTTATGTGTTCTTTGAAAGTGTTTAATATGACAAAATAGGATTCTTTTTGCTTGAATATTGATAATTATATCATAGAAGTTTGTACAACCCTGACACCAGAATCAGTTAGTCTCTCAAATGGACTCTCGATTAAAAAGGCTTGTGGCTCGGAACATCCTACAGTCTTCCTCAAATGGATTGTTGCACAGCGGTCTATTAACGTATTAAAATACCTGCAGCTGACGCCACCGCCCAACATATGTGTTCTATATAATCTAGTAATAATAATGATAATTAGTGCTAACAGTGATAGTGATAGTGATAATAGTGTCAGTTATTAATTAGTGTTGTTAATGTTTTCTAGTGCTAGTGATGAAAATATTATTAATTATTGATATTAATATTATTGATAATAGTGCTAGTGATGAAATATTGTTAATGATGGTAGTGTTATATATATTTGTATATGTATATATGTGTATTTATGTATGTATATATTTTTTCTTTTTTGTATGTTATATTTATTTATATAAAAGCGCCCGGTAGCTCAGTGGTAGAGCACTCGCCAGACAAAGCGAGGGTCCCAGGTTCGCAACTGGTCGGGCGGGAGAATGTGAGCTATTCTCTCCTTGGGCTTGGCTCCGTCCTGCTCGGACGTTAATTGAGTACACCCCCTCCTTGATTAGGGCTCTGCCCGTGAGCGGTGGTGTTTATCTCTGTAAAAAAATATATAATAATTATATTAATTATTTATATATATATATATATATATATATATATATATATATATATATATATATATATATATATATATATATATATATATATATATATATATATGTATGTATATATATATATATGTATATATATATATATATATATATAAATATATTTTATAGGTAGCTATATATATATATATATATATATATATATATATATATATATATATATATATGTATATATATTGATACGTTAGATTTACTACATATATTTTCGTATTATTATTATTATATATATATATTAATATTATTAATATGTTTTTGTTTCATATTACATATATATACATATTATTATTATAGTTACATATATTATTATTATTATATATATATATATATATATATATGTATATATTATTTTATTCTATACATTAACATTATATATATTATATTTATAATATATATATTTATATTTTATAAATATATAACTTATCACTGTAATTAAATATATAGAGAGATTCTTAATATTAGATTTTTTTATATATATATATATATATATAGCATATTATATTTATATATATTATTATCATATATATATATATATATATATATAATATATATAACCTTGAAAGTTTCATTTTCTTTAAATACATATCAAACACACTACATAAAACAAATTTTTATATGGTTTGTATGGTGTTTACACACCATGCAATTAAAATTTTTAATAGCCCCTTTGTTAAACATAAACAATACAACATACTAACTATATTATTATTCGGTATATATGCTGTGTGTAGCAACAACGTAGCAAATATTTGAACGGTATGGCTGCACAGCATAATGAAGACTATATATATTATATATATATATATTACATATATATATATACACTATATACAATATATATATATATATATATATTATATATTATATATATATATATATATTTATATATTATATATATATATATATATATATATATATATATATATATATATTTTTATTATATATATATATATATATATATATATATATATATATATATATATATATATATATATATATATACATATATTCATATATTATTGTTATTGTTATTATTATTTATTATATATATATATACATATTTTTATATATATTTATATTACATTATTTGGTATATTATTATTATTACATATTATATATTATTTATTATTATTATATTATTATTATATATTATTATATATTATTATTATTATTATTATTATTATATTATATTATCTTATATTATTATATATTATTATTATTTACATATATATTATTATTATTATATTGTTATTATTATTATTATTATTATTATATATATTATTATTATATATATATATATTATATTATTATTATTATTATATATTATTATATATTATATTATTATATTATATTATTATTATTATACATATTATTATTATTATTATTATTATTGCATATATACGTATTATTAATCATTTATACATATACGTGACATATTATAATATTACATTATATTATTATTACATATTATTATTATATTATATATTGGTTACATACATATTATTACATACATATTACTACATACATACATACATGTTGGCTTGACACCCATTACACATTATTACAGCATATTGATTACATATTGTTATTATTATTATTGTTATATTATTATTATTATATATATATATTATATATTATTATTATTATTATATTATTATTATTATTATTATTACTATATATTATTATATATATTATTATTATTATTAAATATATTATTACATATATTATTATTATTATATTATTATTATATATTATATATATTATTATTATATTATATTATATGCATATTATTATTATTATTATTATTATATTATTGTTACATATTATTACATATTATTATTACATATATATTATACATGTTATTATTTGTTATTACATACATATTATTATTATTACATACATATTATTACATACATTACATACATATTACACATACATACATTATTATTATTAAATTTGATATTATTATTATGGTTATTATTATTATATATATATTATTATTATTATTATATTATTATTACATATTATATATACATTATATTATTATATTATTACATTATATTACATATTACATATTATTATTATTATACTATATATTATATATATATTACACATATATATTATTATTATTATTATTATTATTATATATATATTATTATTATTATTACATAAATTATTATTATGATATATATATTCATATATTATCCATATTATTATTATTATATTATTATTATTATTATTACATATATATTATTATTATTATTATATATATATATTATTATTATTATTATTATTATTATTATTATTATATATATATTATTATATTATTATTAAATTATTATTATTATTATTATTATTATTATATTATTATTATATTATTATTATACATATTATTATACAACACATATTATTACATATATATATATTATTATTATATTATTATATATACATATATATTACTATTATATATATATATATATATTATATACATATATATATATTATTATTATTATTACTATTATTATTACACATACATATTACTAACATTACATACATATTATATTATTATGTGGTATTATTATGCTGTTGTTAGTACAATTAGTATATTATTAATGGTTATACATTGGTTATTATTGATATTATGTATATATATTATCGGTATATATATATTATATATATATTATTATTATATATATATATATATATATATATATATATATATAT
>JABUQX010065987.1:27500-30000 GCA_015478945.1 Trachelipus rathkii | reverse complement strand
AAATAAATATCATTTTATTAATTTATTAATCAGGAGACATTTTTTCCTCCAGAAAATTAAAAAAAATAAAAAAAAATAAAACGCTTTTTAAAAATTTGAAATTGTTAAAAATTGTTGAAAAATTACTGTTTTTTGATAAATCAAAGATGCGGCTTACTCCCGAGTATGCACGGAAAGTGCCAAAATGTTAATTTTTTTTTTTAAACGGACGAATACCCACGAGTAAACAAGAACGAAGATAGAGTTCGGGAAGGTTTCTCGGCCTACCGGGGGACGACGGGGGGGACTTCGTCTCCCCTCTATCCTCATCGGCCTCGAACCCCCCTAAAAGGATATAAAAAGAAAAATAATATTTTCTCCAAAAAACGGTATTTGGCAAACTTTTAGCTCCCGAGAACTACTGCAGCTTTCAAGGTCAAATCAGAGCTTGCTCTATTTCAGGTTTAAGATATTTTATAAATTTTAACGGAGTTATTATACAATATTAGAACAAAAATAATTTTTTTTAAAGTTTCCTCGATGAAATTACTTCCTGAAATCAAAAATGTATATTTATTTTCCTGTAGATGTTATAGTTTTTTAGTTACATGTGAGCTCTTCGGGATGCTGGCCATATATATATATATATATATATATTATATAATATATATATAATTATATATATATATATATATATACTATATATATATATATATATATATATATATATATATATACTTTGCGAATCTTACTGTATTGCATAATGACTCCCTTGGAAAACCTGACCAGAGAAACTTTATATATAAATATATATATATATATATATTATATATATATAATATATATATATATATATATATATATATATATATATAATATATATATAATATATATATTATATATATATAATAAATTTATTATATAGTATATATATATTCTATATATAATATATATATATATATATATATATATATATATAATATATATATATATATGAATTTATATATATATATATATATATATATATATATATATATATTAATATATATATAATATTATATATATATATATTATATATATATATATAATATATAATATATATATATATTTATATATATTAATATATATATATATATATATATATTATATATATATATATATATATTATAATATATATATACTATATATTTTATATATATATATATATATATATAATATATATATATATATGTATATATATAATATATATATATAATATTATATATATCTATATATATATATATATTATATAATAATATATATATATTATATATTATTATATATATTAATATATATATTTATATATTATATAGGCACCGCATATTTAATTATTAAAATTAAATTATTTTATATATTTTAATATATATTAGTATAAATATATATATATATATAATATTATATATATATATATATATAATATACTATATATATATATAATATATTAATATATATATATATATATATATATATATTATTAATATATATATATATATATATATATATATATATAAATTATATATATATATATAATATATATACTATATATTATATATATATATATATATATATATATATAATATATATATATATAATATAGAGAGAGAGGAGAGAGAGGAGAAGAGAGAGAGAGAGAGCGAGAGAGAGAGAGAGTAGAAAAAGTGACAGGGGAGTGAGATGAGAGAGAGAGAAGAGAGAGAGAGAGAGAGAGAGAGAGGAGAGAGAGAGAGAGCGAGATGAGAGAGAGAGAGAAGAGAGAGAGAGAGAGAGAGAGAGAGAGAGAGAAGCATTCGTGAAACAATTTCTCTTAAAATGATCCTAATATAACATATACGTTTTTTTTAAAGTACATTTTTTCTCTTACAGAAAAAAAACCTTCCTACAGAAATTAAATAAAATAATGAACAAGATTTATAATTTAAAAATTCATTGATATTATGTTTATTGTAGCAGTTTTTATTTGTTTTTGAACGTACAGAAAATAATGAAATGGCATAAACGTAGTCAACAAACATGTTGTGAAATATTTAATAGATAGAGTGGAATATGTTTCAAAAAGAAATCCCTTTGTTTACACAAACGGGCAGAAAGGGATCAATATTCACTGGAAAAGTATCTAAAAGTATTTGAAAAGTATTATAAAATTTTCTGAACTTATCTAAAATTGTTATAATAGATATCTAAAGAAGTGGAGTTCGGTAATCTACGAATATGCAAAACAGATGCCATAATGAAAGGTATCTTAAAAATACTCTTGGGGTGCATCTATTCCCGTTTTTAACACACGACAATATATACAGTGTGTTTTCCAAGACCCTTTACCGATAAAATTGATTAGGGTGATAAGGTTATGTGTATGTAAACAGTTTCGTTAAAGAACCATCTCACCCAATGCCCCCAGAGGGGTGTATTCGCATCGGACAAGTTGTACAGAACATGTACATTAGTATGTGTTTATTATTGATGTGGTTACAATGTATGTTCA
>JABUQX010065987.1:10000-12500 GCA_015478945.1 Trachelipus rathkii | reverse complement strand
TTTAGTTACTATTCACTGTCACTTCTTTTTATATAAAAAATATAATATGATCGAATACAATACTCGGCATGTCAAACTGAGAACGTTCCTTGTCGCACTGCTGTTATATCTCCAGATGTTGTAAACATTTCCTTCAATCTATCGTTATTTTTTCTCTTATCATCCTGTCCTAAACTATATTTTCCATCGTTAGTCATCTGTCTTACCATTTCTCGAATAATTATATTATGTCCATCTTACATTAATAGTTGACAGGAATAAGTTCATTGGCATTATACAATTAAATCAATTCTATCGTCCTGTATACTGCTCTCTCTATTTTTAAGCCCTTTAAGCTCAATTATTATTAGAGCAACTAATTAGATAAAGGGACAGTAATGTCTACGCAGTGTTAGGCACACGAGTCTATAATTCATTCTGTTTTTATGCTCCCCTGTTTTTTTACTCCGCTTAACCAGGGACTCCGTGTAGCACACTGATATGTATTTATTACCTCTACGTCTACTAATTCTATTACAGCTATCTATCTCATTCGTGTATTGAAAAACTCATCATCACAACAACATCGTCACGATTCAATACTAAACCAAATATCTGATATAAGGCAAATAAGAAATTCAATACTATAATCTACCATAGTCAACATATCAATAACATCTACATAACATAACATACATATCACACTCACTATTACACAAACTTAGAGCATGACATAACATCCACATACATTACCATACATACAACTACATTACCGCATATACAACAGAGAAAAATCGGACAATAAGTTCTATTGTAACTCATTAAATATAACAACTACAATGACAAAATAATACGATCATCAACCATATGAATACATACAAATACAAATCATAATTAGATAGTAATATATTAACTTAATTTATGACACAGAATGAAGGATATTATCCAATCCTAACTGTGTCTACCTATTAATTCTCAGTAAATATACCTGTAAACTCATGATATGGATCATCCAATATCAGATTGAAATATGTAGTGGCAGTTATCATAATGACTAGCTATATAACTTGAGAATAATTAACTTGCATAAGAAATCTAACTAACTTTGTATGGATTAACACTTCACAGCTGTATCTGAGGGAGCATCTGATTGATGATTTAATAATACAATGTCAATTAAAATACTATTAACATTGATTCGATATATGTGTGAGCATTACTTATCAAAGATATATCTTATCATATATCGCTACTTTTAACTTTAACAATAACATATTCGTGAGTATCTAGCAGATATATATTATTTCTCAATATCTGACTCTCGCGGCATCACTTGAATGGAATGATGATTGAGTACTCGCTGTATTACTGAGTGGAGTTGAAATCACTCTTGATCATACCAGTTCTATAAGCTCGCAGTGTATATCGAATACAGTACTTCTAGCCTCTCTATGCATAATGCAACTCATGCTGTCACCTACCATGTCACGTATACCCCTAGCTGAGATGGAGTCCGTCAAATACATTAATATTGCGGCAAATAATTTGAACAGTAACATATTGCTTTTCAGAAGAAGACTTGGGACGTTTATTTTGTTTTTTTGAAACTTATATTTAAAACTATAATCTCTCTCCTCTCTCTCCTCTCTCTCTCTCTCTCACTCTCTCTCTCTCTTTTTTCTCTCTCTTCTCTCTCTCATCTCTCTCTCTCTTCTGGAGATGTCATCAGGTATCGGCTCTCTTCATCTCCCGCTCTCACTCACTATCTATCTATCTATCTCTCTATCTCTCTATCTAATCTATCTGCTCTATCTTATCTAATCTATCTACTCTATCTATTCTATCTATCTTACTATCTAAGTCTATCTATCTATATCATATCGATAATCAATTTTTTAACATAAAATCCTCACATCTGCAATCTAGCTATCCTATCTATTCTATCTATCTATCTATCTATCTATCTATCTATCTATCTATCTTTTTCAAAATAAAGTAAGAATTAAAACAATTTAATTAAGCATTTTGAAAAAACCTATCATGAACGTACTGTACTGTTTTATCAAAAATCTCCAAACACAAATTTAAATATTGAATGGCTGTGGAGTCTGTTTAAATTATTAATGCTGTTGTTGGCTTGAAGGATCCTCCCCAATAAGGCTATCCTTTTCTAAGACTTTGACTGCTAAGGCGGTTGTATCTGCTTACAGAGTCTGTAGATTCGGTAAAAATTGGAACTGATATTTTCGTCATTATTTAAAAATTTCCTGATTTTGATACAGGGTTACCAATCCTATTTTCTCCAGATATGATTAACTGCTTCATTTGCGTTTATAAAATCACTAATTGTATATCAATTTTAATGAATAAAATTGATTAACTAATTTATTTTCATTTACAATTAGAGAAATAGATAATATATATAGTTAATTTGAAAAAAAATTTCTTCGCTTCGCTTAACTGTTTCCGTCTTTAAATATTTACTGTTCCGTCTGCAGCTCCATTAAAATTTTTCACCTCT
>JABUQX010065987.1:5000-7500 GCA_015478945.1 Trachelipus rathkii | reverse complement strand
TACAATACTATACGGATCATGTCAAGTTCAGAAACTTAAGATTACGGAGGCCTTCTACATCTTAATAATTTATTTCATTTAATTATTTTATATATCAACTAAAACACACTCATTCGCTTACAAAAGACTTTTCTCTGAAGATGTTTCAAGTATTGAGACGAAACGCGTCAGAAAGTCAGTATAAATATGTCTTCTACTTCTGTTGTAAAGAATTTTCAAAAATTATTTTAAGTAAACTTAATAATGTGCAAAAATAAATATTTAAAACCTTGGAAGTGAGCCCAAAGCTTTTATAAAATCAAAGGCTGATGTTGAATTCCTATATTATTATTATTTTAATTATTACTATTATTATTATTATTATTATTATTATTATTATTATTATTATTATTATTATTATTATTATTATTATTATTATTATTATTATTATTATTATTATTATTATTATTATCATTGTTATATTATTATTATATTTTATTATTATATTATTATTTATTATTATATTATTCTTATTTTTGAACTTTTATTATCGTATTATTATTATTATTATTATTATTATTATTATTATTATTATTACCCTCACAGACACACACACACACATAAACACTAAAAACACCTACACACAAACACCACACACATATATATATACACACACACACACACACACACACACACACACACACACACACACACACATAAAATGACGGATTCTAAATTACAAAGTGACGTGACATGTAATCAAACGTGGAGAAGCAAACCAAGGTTTTCTGATTATTTTCGTGATCAAATTAACAAAATTGGATACAAATTAATTAAATATTATGCAATTTTATAAATATTATTTATTTATTTAAGTTTTTAATTAAATTTAAGTTAATAATAACTTAATAAAAATGTTTAGTTTAATCAGATTTATTCCTTTTATGATGCGGAAAACTGGTATAGTATGAATACTATTTGCATAGTATAATAATAACAATTATCGGCTACAGCTTTCGCTCCAGCTTCAGCTCCGGTTTAGGCTACGGTTCCGGCTCCTGCTCTTGCTCCGGATCCGGATCCGGCTCTGGCTCCGGCTCAGTCTCCGGCTCCGGCTTCGGCTTCGGCTCCCTTGCTCCAGCTCTAGCTACGACTTAGGCTCAGCCCTAGCTCCGGCTCCGGCTCCGGCTCCGGCTCCGGCTTCCGGCTCCATTGCTCTGGCTCTAAGCTTCTGGCTCTGCTCTGCTCTAACTCTTCTCCTTGCTACCGGTTGCTGCGTCCAATTCCGGCACCACAGCTCTGGACCTCCAGCTCTTCCGGCTACTACTTCAATCACACCCTTAAGACCCTAACGTAAACTTTATCTCGTTTAGTTATTTTTCTTAACAGATCTTTCCTTTATTTATTTTAAAAGTGATTTTTAAATAGCATATATTGTTGAAATTTATATTTTCGAGTATAGTATATATCTATATATAATATAATAGTATAATATATATAATATTATATATATATTATTAGTATAGTACTATATATAATTATATATATATATAGATATATAAATATATAGAGATATTATAATATATATTAATATATATATATATACTATATATTTTATATAAGCATATATATATATATAGTATAACAAATATAACGAAAAACAACCAGAGCACACAAGCAATATGTATAATATTAGACTAAGCGGCAGATAATACGGTATATAATAGAATAATCAAATGAGAATAAGTAAGAGTTAAGGAGGTAATGATGATAGCTGAGGGAGCAGCATGCTATATTATATATATATACCGTATATATTATATCCGTATAAGGTATAATTAAAGATAGATAGTATAACGTATAGCGTAATAATATAAGACAGGTTTACATTAATATAGTATATATAATATATATAATAGTATATGGAATATAGTATGTATGTTACTATTATCATGTATATATATATATATATATTTATATATATATATATATATATATATCTATATAATATATATATTAATCTATTTGATATATTTTTATATCTAATATTTCGTATATATATCATAATCTTCATAACCTTACAAGCGAAGAGTACTCATGTACGATAATGTATGTAATATAGATGTCGGGAGGACAAACGAATACGTAGCATGCAATGATTTGACATAATTTTAATTTAAAATTTCATTAAAATTTGAATTTTTTTTTTTATTTATTTAAATTTAAAAATAGTGACTAAAAATTCTCAAAATTTCATTTAAAATTAAATTTGATGACCAAATTTAAAATTTAATTTTTAAATTTCAATTAAATTTAAATTTAATGATATAATCTATAATTTTAAATTTATTGACAAAAAATTCTAATTTTCGTCTGATTTTGAGAGTGACTGAAAGGAACGTACGAAGAACGAACACTTATCCAAAATTTATGGAACAATTAAGCAAACGTGAAGAGGATGATTAATCTTTCTATTTTTTTTTCATTGATTTTTGGGATCTGTGTACAAAGGAGATACATT
>JABUQX010065987.1:0-2500 GCA_015478945.1 Trachelipus rathkii | reverse complement strand
TTTGATGATTGCTACATCATTGCACATTTTCAAAAATCTTATGAAGATTTCTAGATCAATATACTTTGAACAAAATCATATGATAATTAATATTTATTCCTCAAATTCTATGATAATTGCTAGATCAATATACATTTACCAAAATCTTTCAATGATTGCAAATCATTTTACATTGATGATTGCTACGTCATTATATATTTACCAAAATATTGATGATTGCTACTTTGTTAAACATGGTTAATTAATTCTTTGATGTTTGCTAATCATTAAACATTTGCCAAAATCTTATCATGATATCTGTGTTAGATTTAATGATTAATCCTTTGATGATTGCTAAATCATTATACATTTCGAAAAATCCTATGATAAATCATCCTACATCATTATGCAACCAAAATATTATCAGGATATCTTTATTACATTTCATGATAAATACTTTGATGATTGCCAGCTACATCATTATACATTTACCAAAATCCTCTATGAATACTACATTACTATACATTTAAAAAATGCTATGATAATCTACATTACTATATATATACTTATCAAAATCTTATGTGATTGTTACATCATTATACATTTACCAAAATCCTTTGATGATTGAGACATCATTATACATTTATTAATATAATTTCGTAATTGCTGCATCATTATATACTTATCAAATTACTATGAATGAATATATTTTATCTGTTCTGTTATTGTTATTGTTATTCTGTTATTTTGTATGTTTTGTTATTTTTATGGTTATTCTGTTATTTTATCTATTCTGTTATTGCTATTGTTATTTTGTTATTTTATCTGTTATGTTATGGTTATTGTTATTATGTTATTTAATGTGTTCTATTTTTGTTATTCTTCTGCTATTTTATCTGTTCTGTTATTGTTATTGGTATTCTATTATTTTATTTGTTCTGTTATTGTTTAATGGGTTAATTATTTTTTTTATTCATTCCGGAAGCCATTTTCTCGAAAAAAGAGAGCTATATTTTAATGACATAATACCTTTCTGTATCCTTTCATTTTTTGAATTATGGTCACCTAGAAACTTTAAGAAAGTATTTTATTTTGTCAAAAACTTTCCGTGTATTTTTAAATTTGCACATAATTTAAATGATTTGTTTTCGTACAGAAGGAGAAGCAAGTTTCACATCAAAAAACGCAAACCAAAATGACAATCAATTACTTTATAAAATGAAGAAATCACCTTAAAACTACTTAAGCCAGGACAATTGTCTTCACCATTCTACAGTAGCGTACACAAAAACCATCCTTATCCAAAATACCTTCAAATCCAACCAGAAATATTTCGTCACGATTTTCTTTGTTCAAAATGCTAATTTATGGATCTTATTAAGAGACCCAAATATTAATTATAATTTTTTGTTTCTGTTGTATTTATTTAAGCATTTATACTCGGCACTCGTTAATTATTAAAGTAAAACGATAGTGAATACGAGTATAAACTTAAATACAGACAAAAATAACATCTTCAACATTCCGACACTCTTCAAAGTTCACAAAACCTACCATCTAGATAATATCAGGAACGCAAAGCAAAGAAGAATAAGACAAGACCGCAAAGTGTGATGAGCGTAATGGACAGTAAAACGAAGCATAGCGCTCAACAAAGACTAGAACTTATGTCTATCGTCCGTAACAAACTGTCACTCCAATTCAGAGAGTGCAAAATCATATTTATTCTTAGTCTCTTCTAGGTCCACTCAAAAAAACTATTGATGCGTCTATATCGACCAGATAAATCAGCTTTTATCGGTTCATCGCCAGTGTATAAAAAGATAAACTTAACACCACATCATTTAAAATGAACATCAATTTTAAGAACTACCATACACAACACGCACACACACATACCACAAAACCAAAACACATACTTCACACACACATCTGCAATATGGTATGTCCATTCATAGTCTATTATTAGATTCATAAACACATATGGAAATTGAAACAAAAATAAAAAGACGCAACGCTGGCTTTTTAGGTGAACTTCCTTTTAGACTTGTATACAAAAAGACATCCTTTCTTGGTTCAGGTTGGATTATATCTGGTTAAGTTGACTCTTTATGCGTCGCGATTGGACAAATAATTTGTGGAACATGCTAACCTTTCCAGGATATGTTAAAGTTGCTAAGGAAAAACAGAAGCTTCTTTTCCGGAATTCATCGTATGTCATTCACAACAAGAAATGAGTTCTATATAATTTAAAGCCACAATTGAGAATACATTGCGGATGCTGTGTGTTTCTAGATGGCCTAATTGAACAGTGACATCATGACTGCCTCAAGAGGCATCCTCTGAAGACGAATTTTAACTTGCTGATGACTCAGTTTAAGCCAGAATTTTGAAATAGTAAATCGCGTTGACAGATGAACTTATTTAACAGAACCGTCATGACTCTGAGCATCCTTCTGCAGACGATTTTAACTTGCTTTCGACCCATTTAAGCCACATTTGAGATAACAACATGGACCAA
>JABUQX010065986.1:0-14407 GCA_015478945.1 Trachelipus rathkii | reverse complement strand
TATCATATTGTTATGATAAGCAATACTAACTCTAATATATTCATTAAATGTAAGAAATAATGATACTCGATTTCTAAAAAAGACTAAAATAAAATTTATAGTGCATAGTAAGATGTAGTGATTATTATTATAGTTAATATATAGATAATCTTATTCAAAATATTAATATTATATATACGATGTTATGGCTTCAACGTATCCTGGATTACGTTAAGTTTATTGAGAACATAGGTGATGATGTGGTAACATTAGATAATATATTTATAATTTATGTTATATATTATAAGTTCAGTTTTATTTATTATTATTTTGAAGTGATCGATTTGTAAATTTATATAATAATTATAATATATAAATCAATTTACTATCCATGAAGATGATAATATAATTAATAAGTTAATTATTTTATTAGTTAATTTCCTTCTCTTAAAAAATGTACATCTTTATTTATTAACTACATCTCTGATTATTATTAATGTATTTTGATTCCCAAAGGACACAGCCCTGTTTACTTACCCTGGTAATTAGATAGTCGGCATATTAATAGATCAATTTTAAATGTTAGTATAATAAATTAATAATTGAGTGAACCTGATAAGTAGTCTTTGAATATTTTTTAATATCGATACCGATATCAATTAGATATTACATTATTTTATTAGATAAGATAATTTTAAGAAGTGAAGTTGAGTATTTAAGGTAATAAGATACTTTAGGAGGAATAGAAATGGTGCATTACCTTTTAGTCGAATAATATTTAACATCGTATATGTTACACTCTATAAGTCAAACGTGAGGTATATATTATTAACTATCTACTGATTAAAGTTATAGAATGGTTTAATTAAATATTTATGGTACTTAACTGAATTATATTAATATATACTTGATATAATATAGATTATTAATACTTATTATTACTTATATAATTCATATATTAGATCGATTAATTAGGATTATAACTACACTTTACTACTCATATCTATAATATATATGTAGTACTCTAATTGTATTAATATTATTTGTTAACTCTACTATCTAAGTAAATGATAATATATTATTCAATACGACATTGACTTATATTAGTATGTATATAAATTAGGATTATATTATTATATATAATATTATTATAATGGTAAGATTACATTACAAATATCACAATGTTACTATGAAATAAGATTATGTCAATTTATATTATAATATACCCATTAATTTGTTACGTGCTATGAGGTGAAATATATTATACTTACTAGTGGATGATCATTTTAATAATTAGTTTACAAATACCTGGAGTGATGATCACTGTACTAAATAATTATTATATTTACTTCAATATTAATATATGTATAATATAATATAGTCTGCCGCCCTATATATTCATTATTTTAGTCTGTCTTTTAGTAATCTTAATATCCACACAAAATTCTCCATATTTTAAATGCGAATCATTTGAATATTATGCTAATTATATTAATATATGATGTTAAAGGTTATTCATTACCGTACATAACTTAATATATATTTTCACGTCACTAGTGTTTTATTTGAGTTAAAATTGGTATGTATTTAAGTCTCAATTTTCACATTCATGTGCAATATTTATATCTAATACTAATGTAGAATATTTAGAGATATAATACTAATATACTATTAATATTTATTTTCTAATTCGTTAATTGCAGCACTTATGATACTAATTAATATTTTTAGGTAGTGAGTACAAAGGTGTGGCTTGCTGCCATCTTGGTGTACGGTCGTTGAGATTAGGATTATTGATATTAGGTAAAATATTTACACTATTTAGACTTAAACCCTTTTTATTGCTTTGTTTTCAGAATTTTTAATTATAAAAATATATTAATTTAGTATTGTTATTTGTATACGTTTTGTAAGTTGGTTTTAGTGTTTTGCAGTTTCCAGTAGTGAACAAGGCCCTAGTTTTTGTGAAGATAAAAAAGTGGTCTTGGATATGAATACAAAAGATTGCGCCCTCTCTCTCTTTAGTAATTATAAGCCTACTGTTGTTTCGTGTTTCAACATTTATCTACAGTATTTATTTGTTTAAAATTAAACAATATGGAGGATAGAAGATTTTGGTCATATATATATATAATTATATATTATAGTTATATATTATATATATATATATATATATATAGTATATTAATAGTATTATAATAATTAATATATATATTATATAATATATAGTGGAGGCTTTGGAGGAACAGATTTTGGGCACTGAGATAACAAAAGGGATAATTTTTGTGTTATGGGTTATGAGTTAATATGAGTTATTTATAAAATTGAAACTATAAGGACTTAATTTCCAAAAATGGTTAAAAAAAAAGTGCTATTGTTGATTGTTTGAAGAAATCTACCTAAATTGGAATGCTTTTAATCTACCCTTTCTAACAATTGTATATATATATATATATTATATATATATATTAATATTATATATATATATATATTATATATATATATATATATATCTATATTTATATATATGGTTAGGTTACATTACTGTGTGTGGTTACATAGATTTAAATATAACTTAGGGTAATTGTTACTCAGGGTTGTCACCCCCGATTTTTATGAAAATAAAGGATATACCTAAAAAAATAATAATGCAAGAATAGTGAAAACGAAAAATGTCGCTCTCTTTAGGGAAAAAAAGTTAACAGCCTCTGCGAGTGAGATTAAAATCCCTAGACTTTTCAATATTTGATCGATCCAGGTTAGGTCTCATTTCGGCCTCTAAGTCAGGTTATTAAAATTTTCTTCTCTCCTATAACACAGAGAAATCTATGTAAGAAAGATCTAAGTATAAAAGTAAAAACTATAGTAAACTAAATCCAAGACTAATTCTATTGACAACTAAACCTCCCCTGGGAAAACTTTTAACTTTCAGAGGCTGTTAACTTTTTTTCCTAAAGAGGAGCGATGATTTTTGTACTATTCTTCATTATATCTTTTTTTAGAGTATATCCTGTGATTTTTCAAAAAAAAATTTTTTTTGTTTTTTTTTTTAATAACAATCCTATGGGTTTTTTAACAACTTTGAGAGGCTGTAACTTTTTTCCTAAGGAGAGCGCCGATTTTCCGTTTTCACTCTCCTTTTAATATTATTTTTAGAGTATATCCTGTGATTTTCATAAAAATCGGGGGTGACAACCCTCTGGGGTAACAATTAACAAACAAATAACAATAGTTTACATAAGGCCCCTAACTAGATTTTTTAGAAAATCGCTGCATAGACTTAAAAAAGTAGTATGAGAGAAATAAAAAAAATAGAATTTTTTACAGCCTCGTTCAAAAAATCCTTGCTTTGAAAAAAAATCTGGACCGAATTTTCTTTTGTAAAGTTTTAAAAAGGTATTATAACCCTTTTTGAATATCAATATTGTGTGTGAGATAATCAGTTTATAATGTTCCTATTAATGTGTTTGAATTCGATGCAATCGATATTAAAATTAGTAGTTTTTTTTTTTAATCACACGCAATACCATATGGTAAATGCATAGCAGGTTTGGTGTGCATACATGTTTGACTACTTTCAAGAGTGCGTGCAGGTTACCATGTAACCAGGGCTCTCTTAGCCGCTAGGCAAACTAGGCAATGGCCTAGGGCGGCAGAATATGAGGGCGCCCTAGGTGGCTAGACGCAGCAACAACAAAAAAATGAAAAAAAGATACCAGTATATATATATATATAATAATATATATATATATATATACTATATATATATATCATTATATATATAATATATATATATATATATATATATATATGCTTTAGGTGAATTTTTTTTGCCTAGGGCGAAATGAATGGTTAAGAGGGCCCTGCATATAACAACTTTACAGCAGTTTGCCATACAAGTATGACAACCTGCTGTGCTTTTACCTTATGATATTTATTTAATTAAAAAAAAAAATATGCTTAATTTTAAAAAAAATTTAAATTTTGAAAAGTTTATGTAAATGTAGCCAAAGGCAGTCTTTTTAAAATTTACTTTTACGAACAATTACAAAATTTACGTTTTAAAATAAAATATTACTATTTAGTTTAAATATAACATTTAAGTTAATATATAAAGGTAATCCAAAAATATTTTAAGTTTTTGAAAATATTTCATGTAAATGTAGCTGGGCAGTTTTTTTTTTTTTATGTTTTCGTACAAAATATATATATATTTGTAACAAAGATATCCAAAAATATATAATTATTCAAAAAAATAAGATATCTGATAGGATTACCCTTTTCCAAACTTTTACATTTCTTTTTATTATAATTTACAAAAGCCCAAGGGAAGACCATATAAGAAAGTATTATAGTTATGGTGCCAGAACTCCAATTAGGCTTACAGCAACATAAATCCATCAAGGTTAGGTCTAGGTTTATGGTATTGTCAATCCATCCAGGTTAGGTCTCATTTTAGGACCTTACTAGTTCAGGTTATATTTTGTTAAGTATACACAGTAAATCTGTGTATACTTAAATCTTATAACCTGAACTAAGATGGTCCTAAAATGACCTTGAGAGGCCCATTCAGATTTTTATTTATAAGAAAAGTTTATGGGAAAATTCTAAACTTTGAGAGGCTGTAACTTATTTTCCTAAAGACTTACAAAAAATTTTTTTATTATTCATTACGTTTTTTTAGTCTGCTGCAATTTTTATAAAAATCTAAGTAGGGGCCCTTAATATAAGCAATTATCTTATAACTTGCTATGAAGCTCTTTTTCTATAAAAAGAAAAGTTTTTTGATTTTTATCAAATAAAAATGTGTTCAGATCCATGCAATTGATTTTGATAAAACTCTTTATACATAATTGGCCAGATCCCCCCAAAAAAATTAATATATAGCAGAACCATTATATAAGTTTTTTTTTTTATAAAATCAGTATATAATTCAAAAAAAAATTATTATTAAAAAAAAAAACACAAATTGGGGATGTCTTTTAATATATAAAATATATAAATATACAAAATATAAAAGTTTTTGGAAAATTTTTGGTTTCTCCTTATACACGAAACTTCTTTCTATTGCATTATAAAGTTTTTGGGTGGACTATAGGAAATAGTAAATTGGACACTTTAGGCCCTACAGGCCAAACAAAGACTATGAATTTAACTTATCAATTTAAAATTGATTACGAAATAAAAAAAAATTAGAAAATTAATATATTAATTACAAAAATATAAATGTAAAATTAATATAATCGTTAATTTATGAGTGATTGATACAGAATTTCTCTAGATCCTTGAACATATTTTTTATTGATTACTCAAAAAAAAAACTTTTTTGTTTTTAAATTAAAGAGCTTCACGCAAGTTCATAATTAAATCTGTAATGTTTAGCCTAAACCTCATATAATATATATTATATATATATAATATTATACATAAATAAATAATAATATACTATAAAATATAATAAAATAATATAATATTTATATATATATATATATATATATATATATATATATATATATATATATATATATATATTTTTTTTTTATTTATATAATATATTTTTTATTTTTTTTTTTATAAAAAAATTTGTTGGTAAAGCCAAATTGGTTTAAACTTTACTATGTTTCGTAAAAATTATCTGTTGGCTATATTCTTTCATTCCCTTTCGCTCTTTATAGATCGCACCTACTTCGTAAAGTGCAAGAAAATGGCGTTTTGATCAGTTGGCTATAAGAAAAGTCTGAGAGTTTGCAAATTTTGAGAGGCTGTAACTTTTCTTAAAGATACTTTTTTTTTTTTTTTTTTTTTTTAATTTTTTTTTTTTATAAAGTTTGTGCTATGATTTTTATAAAAATCTGCAATATAGTGGTTATGTTATATAATTACCAAAAAATTATTTGAAGTATAATTTATTGATTTTATATATTTTAGTAGTATTTTCAATAAAAATAGTAAAAAAGACATGAACTTTATATTTCCAATTTCATTTTCGTTTGTGTAAGGAGAAGAAACGCTCAATGTGTTTCAGATTAATTATTATTGATAATTGATATTATTTTTTTATAATCAATTTTTTGGTAATTATGGAGTTCAATTGAATGGAATCTAAATCATGTAAATATGTATTGAAATGGTAGCAAAAAATTATTTGGTTTTATCTTTTTTACAAATTGAAGCATGTACATTTTAACTTTATTTCAATAACATTAAAAATAACTATGAAAGCCACAACAATTTGGCTCATCTCATTTGTGTAGGGCATGAAGAAGCATTAGCGACATTTTAGTAATATAGAGACATAAAAAGCACATGGGCCTATCAGAGACTGCCCCAGTCACCACTTACCCCAAACATGCTCATGCAAATCCACAAAGCACCCTAGGGCTTGTCAAATTTGTGTAACTACAAATCCACCAAATTTGGCTTTAGTCAAAACTAATGATATATAAATATGATACCCAAACCATCCACATGCATAATAACTAAGTTATGGTCACACATGCCATCTAACAATAACTGCTATAACTAAAAAACCCGCCAATTTGGCTTCGTCAATATATTATATGTATACCCAACCCATCCATAAACGATCTAACCGTTTCTTAAATGTTTGCAATCGAGTCACACTCAACAAACCTCCTCTTTGCAAGAGGGGGGGGGGGGGGGTCTATTCCAAAATTTAACAACCGTTATACTGAATGCATGCTTTCTTATATCAAGGATGGCATTGCTTTCTTCTTAATTTCTTATTATGCCCCCGTGGTCCACCTGTTCCATGTTTACTATGAAAAAATTTATGCGTCTCTGAATTTAGATGTAAATATTGTAGACTTGTATCATGTCCCTCTGAAGAAATCGCCTTCTACAGAAAACATTCCTACCTCTCTTTCATCCTCTCCTCATAGCTTCTTTACCCTCAAACCAGAAATCATTCCTTGTTGCTCTATGTTGCACTCTCTCTAGCATATCTAAGTCTTTCTTTAAATAAGGGGGCCCAAACTTTGTGCACAATACTCTATTACTGCCCTAACATGTAGCTATTTAACAGTTTACTTATTACTTTCCTTGCTCTTGTAATAAACAACATTGCGATTTATTATGCCCAGCATCTCTTATTAGCTTTATTTCTAGCTTTCCAAACATTCATACAGCGATTGGTAATTTACTGCCTTAAAATCACCCTAAATTTTTCCATATGGTCACAGACTTCAAGCCACTCCCCCATCATATCGTAGTTAAACTTTTATTTGAGTAACCTAGGTGAAGAACTTTACACTTTTTACTATTAAAATTTCATTTTCCACTTATCTTGCCCACCCAAGAAGTTTATCAAGGATCATTTTGAATCTTTAAATGCATCCTTCACTATTCCTAACTGAGGTGGCCACTTTCATATCATCTGCAAACTTAGAAACCTTGCATTTTAAGTCCCTGCGTCTAAATCATTTTATATATTATGAGTTAACAATAGTGGCCCCCAGCACTGAACCCTGTGCGGACAACCACTCTTCACTATTTCCCCATGATTATTCCCATTTAGTTGTACACACTTGTTTTCTATTTCGCAACCACTCTTTAATCCAACATGTACCACTCCACCTATAACCACCATTGCAATAACTTTTTCATCAGCCTTATTTGGGGAGCAGAATTTTAATTTTTTCAAAAGCTTTACCTAAAGTAATATATTAACAATATCAACTGGATCTCCGCTGTCAATGCAGTCAGTAATGTATTCCATAAAATTTAAAAGGTTTGTCTGACATGACCTACCCTTTTTGAAACCCATGCTGGGAGTCATACCATACCTCTGTTATCTTCTAAATATTTCTCATATGACCTTTCAGTAACTTTTCCAGAACCTTTACAAACAGAGATGTTAAGCTAACTGGCCTATAATTTTCCAACTCTTCCTTACTACCTTTCTTATTAAATAGGCACAACATATGCTGTTTCCAGTCATTCTGGTACCTCACCAAATGTTATAGATCGCTTAAAAAATCAAAATACAGTGCCTTGCAATGCTGATACTACCCTCTTTCAGATTTCTACCATATATACCATTAGGGCCTGCCAGCTTTACTTGGATCAATATGATCTAATAAACGTTTAATATTTCTTAAGATAAAATACTTAAATTCTGTAAGTTCATTTGTTACATGCATACAAGAACTATTAGTCTCTGAACTATTATCTAATCTTTCCTCTGTAAACACTTGAAGCAAAAATAAGCTTTACTTGTTGACCAACTCTTTATCTGAAACTCACTAAATTTTCATCAATTTAATTGGACCAATTGTCCTATTTTCTTACTTTTAAATTTATAAAAGCTAAAAAACTTTCTTTCAGGTTCTTATTACTAATTAATTTCTGCCTCTCTCTTGCCTTTCTTATTGACTGGTTAGTTCATTTCTATTTTTCTATAATTTTCTAAATCATCTTCCCTATTACTACCCTGAATATTTTAAAACATCTACGCTTTTCATTAATTTCCTCTCTTATCACCGCTATTCCACCAAACAGGTTTCCTCTTCCGCCACCCTAATGGGTTTATCTTTAAAACATACTGACTGAATATTCATTAAAATTTGTTTTAAAATGTTCCCACATGATAAAACAGTCTTGGTCTTTAAACTCTTTTATCCCAGTCATTTATACTAAGCATGTCTCGATTTGATAAAATCTAAGATCTTTTCCTTATTAACTTGCAATTTTGGCCCAGATATTACATTCATATTAAATCTAATTATATTATCGTAACTAAGTCCCAAATTCTCCTCAACTCTAACTTCATCCACTATACTTTCATCATTAGTTAATATTAAGTCTAATAGTGCATCGTAATCTTGTGGGTTCTTGGACCATCTGGGTCAAAAAGTTATCTAGTATACAATTTATGAATGCAGAACTACAATGGTCCATATTAGACAAGAATCCCAATGAATGCCAGGAAAATTAAAATCACCCATTATGACTATACCTTTTTCATTACTGTGGCATGCTGTCTCCATTTCTTTCACAATTTCAGCATCTAATTCTGGACTCTGGCCAGGAGGTCTATAAAATGCCCCTATTCTTATTATGATTTATTGTACATAAGGATATTACCCACACTGATCAATATCAGATTAATTTTTTAAAGTTCAGTCATTAGTACAGAATTGAATATTGCTGTTAACATAAAGCGCCACACACCACCCTTCTTTCCTCTACGCTGGTATAAAATAAAGTGAATATACCCTCATTTTCATATTCCTGAAGGAGTCTCCATATAATTCTTCATTAACCCATGCCTCAGTTAATGCAAATAATGTCTAGATTCTCATTTATGGTTACTAATCAGCTCATCTTTTATTTCTAAGGCTATGAGCATTTGTTTAAAAACATTTGAACTCGAAATGCTGTTATTTTTTATTGCTTTTCATCATTATTTAAACCTGTAACAACATTAGTTTATTTATCTTCCACTAATACAGTCACCATTGCTATTATTTGTCTCTAGATTAAGCCCACCACCCCCAACTTTACCTAGTTTTTTTGCTAAACAAGTTTCCAAACTGGTACTGAAAAGCTCAAACACCTTTACGACTCAAGTGAACTCCATTCGCTGCAAAAAGATCCCTATCCAGAAATTCTCTCCCCAAATCCAAAAACCTAATATTTTCCGAAAAACATAATTTCCAACCCTTTCATTTACACCTAAAGCCCTAACTCCCCATTCCTGACCTGCACCTAACCCTAGGTAAAATCCCAGAAATCATGCACCTTCTTCACTAGCTTTCATCTCTGAATCAATCTCCTCATAATCTGCTATTAATTCTTTCGACCTTTTATTGTCCTATATCCTTTGTACCCACATGCACAATCACCTCTTGAATCAACATTTGTAGAATCAATCTCTCTATATATCCTACCCACGATATCACTCACTCTGGCACCTGGATAACATAACTCTCAATCGTTTCTTTTATTTCTTAGTTTGAAAAATCCTATCCTAGGTATCGTATCATAGAGTCTCCAATTAGCAATTAATTTATCACTTTAGAAAACTCAAACATTACCATTGGCACTCTCTGATCCCTTCCCCATCTGGAAGACAGTCGAACCTGTTACTGCAGTTCAAAGGCTGACTGACTTTCGAGATCTCATTCTTTAAATCATTATTTTCTAGTTTCCTTACAACTCCTATAATCGTCTGCAAGACCTATTATACCCGTTACTTATCCTTTTCCCTCTCATCTTCCTTGCCTAGGTGAATCACTATTCCTGTCTACCCCTAGAATCCCGCTCCCTCCTTGCCTCGACATCCCTACTAACTGTTTTCCTAACACTTCCCTCCTTCTCAACTCAAATACTCTTTCAATCTATTCACATTTTCACTCAGTCTTGCAATCTCCTCCTTAACAAAACATTCTCTGCATTCAAATCACAAGCAGGGCATCTATCACTCTTACAGTCCCACAGATATCACACCAAGAGCATACATACTTTAAATTTTTATTAGCTTACTAACCTGCTACCTATTATTTTACCAACTACAGTTTAAATTTCACTAAGGCCTAAAAAGAAATAAACTACTCTCTTTAAAATAGGGTTAAAAAATTTAAAACAATTTATTAGCTTATCCTAGGCCAGGGATATATAAAAGTTATAAGTAGTAGGGACAGTCTGTAACTGGAAAACCTAATTTAATTAAATTATCACTAAATTAAGTAAAATTAATAAAGAAGTTATTTAAATACAGAAAGTCTATTTAAGAATCCAAATAAACCACACAGAATACAGTAATAAAACTCTTACCTATGTTAGCTTAGGGTTAGGCTATCAAAATTTAAATTATCACAAAATTAATATAACAATTGTTAATGACTGATAGTTATATACACAGCAGTAGTGTGTAATTAGAAACACAACACTAATTTGTTTACTGAATTCACTTTAAAATACACAAATTATATTAATAAAATTGTAGAGCAAAAATTAACACAACCTCACTATCAGGAATCATCATTTTCACACTTTCCAATTTTTTTATGACCAGTCAAAATATGTAAAGATTATCAAATATTTCCATTATCATTAATTTATTTTTTGATAATCCTTTGTATGATTATCAAATATTCAATTTTTTAATTAGCTACCGTAAGCATATTTCCCCTTAAAATAAATTGATAATTTTTTGATAAAAATTTATTTCCAAATTTTTTATGTAATTTGTTTATCAAACACGTACGGAATGAATCTTAATTATGAATTTTTTTATCATTTATTTTCTATATTTATTGAAAATATAAACTTTAAATGTACAAAAATTGATAAAAAAATAATTATTGATACCATTTTTTATATATTGTGTGTATTATAGTTTTATTTAATTACTGTATTCATTGTTAATGAAATAAGATACTACTCAATTACCATATAATATATATATTATATATATACTATATAATATATATAAGTATATATATATAATTATATATTATATATATATATATAATATATATACTTATATATAATATAATATATATATATATATATATATATATTAGTTCTAATAAAAATTTGGTATGGCATGTTCCTTTTGCATTAGACACCTTAATGATCTACCAAATTTTTAGGTCCAGGACCCCATTTCCAAAAGAAATAGATCCAGTGAGTTGCGCCCCCCCCCCCACTCCTCCAATAATTTAAAAATTGTCAAATAAATTATCACAAATCACCAAACTTTGAGTATTAATTTTGAGAATAACTATTAAAGTGGAGGTTATGAAAACAATGATATACAAGACCTTTGTCCATTAAACATAATCTGAAAGTTTAATTTTAAAGTTGCATATTTTTTTTTAGTAAATTAAATGCCAAAGTCTAGTAAATTAAATGCAAAAGTCTAGAAAAAAATGCAGTTTTAAAAAAATTTAACAAAATGTGATGTGCGCCACTGTTCCTGAGAAAAATATTTAAAAAGGATTCATTACCTTAAAAAGTTGTGTTAAAACAGTGATTTTATTGAGTTTGATTAAAATTTCAGTTACCCATAATTCAGGGTTGGAAAAAAAACCCGGGGTTGGACCAAGAAAAAACCTAGCTCTGGTTTTTTTTTTTTTTTGGGGGGGGCTTTTATTATTATTATTATTATTATTTTTATTATTATTTAATATTATTACTAGGCTTTTTTGGGCCTTTTTGAAATCTATTTTTGAGTAAAAATAAAATATCAATTAGTTGAATTTGTTTTTTGTTAATGCTTGTTCAGTATTATTTGGCAAATATATTAATAAATAGGTCAAATTTACAAATTAAATATAATGTAAAATTGTCAAATTCCCACTGCTGAATGAATGTTGTTGCCTAATTAGTGAAACTTGTAAAGGTAAATTGGTATTGCTATTTGTTACAGGTTATTTGATAGTAATGACAACATGAATATAATAAGCAAAAGTAATATAGCGTGCGGGCGGGGTGACGTGGACCACTTTAGGTATAACTTTGGTCTCCCGACTCTCCCCTAATGCACTTTTTGGAAATTTTTTTTTTTGAAATCACGGCCCTATAGTCGGCATAAGCACACACAACAAAATAATAATGTAATTCTAATAATAAAAGTTTGATTAAAGTTTGAATAACGCCGAGTCAGCCCGTCCGTGGAGGGGTGAAGCGGACCACCATGAGGGGTGACTCGGACCATCCGTGTTAAAATTCGTCTTTTACGTATAATTTCAATTTATATTTTAATTTTTACTAATATAATAATATTTTTACATATAAAAATTCGTAATAAGTAATAAAATGTCAATAATGATAAATAAATACGAATATAAAGTAAGGTGGTCTGTTATAGAGTCTCTCTGCCAAAAAATTTTGGGCTTTTTTTAACTCGTTTTTTTTATAAAATTTCATTTTTTTAAAAAAATTTTCACTTAATATAGTAAACTTTTATTACATTTAAATTAATTTTACGTAATAAAAAATGTCAATAATAATACGTAAAATACGAAAAAACAATGGTGGTCCGAGCCACCCCTCCATTCAATTTTTACCGGCGGGGTGAAATCGGGACCAAGTTAGGCCCCGTTTTTTTGCCACTATTACTGCTTGGATCAAAAATTTACTTTGCCAGTTTAAAGCTAACATACTCGAGTGTATCCCACTGAAAAAATAATTTAAATCTTATCCACAATTTTTCATTTTTATAACGAGTTAAAAAATCTTGAATATAAAGAATTCTATTGAAGGACATTTTGGACCCTAATTTCTAACATTTTTTAAAAATATAAAAAACTCTAGAATTTTAAATATGATTTCTAAATAATTTTGTATCACGCGTGCTAAAAATGACGAAATTTTTTTTTTTTTTTATTATTATTATTTTTAATTTTATTTAGAGTGGACCGAATCACCCCTCCTAAAGGAGGCGGGCCTGGTCACCCCGCCCGACGCTATATAAATTTATATTTAACTTTGGAACATTGTCATTCATAATTGGGAGGTTTTTGGGAAGCTAAATAAGTTAGCTCCAATAGTTCAGTAGTATCTATAAACTAGCAGGCTTGCGCTGGATTACCTCCCCAAGGAGCTACCCACCAGGTCTGGGTTTTATGGTAAAAACCTGGGTAAAATGGGAAGATTTGGGCAACTATTACTAATAAGTATATTAGTCACTTTATTAAAAAAAATGAGTAAGGGAAATCAGATTTAGTTTTCAGAGATATTAATATATTATATATATATATATATATATATATATATTAATAATATTTTTAATATATATATATATATATAATATATATATATATTATATATATATATATATATATATATATACTATATATATATATATATATAGTTAGCTTGCTATGTATATTTCTGTATTTGTATTAGACCTGCTGTGTATATTTCTCTATATTTTGCCAGTTTTTGGCGGTTTCCTTACAATTCACGAACCTGCCAGTCTGCGATAAATCTGCAAGTAGTTTCTCTACTTCAGATTTTGTTGAGTCAGCAGATTGAAGTCGAGTAAAGTTAGGAAATAACTGAAAAAACTTTTGAAAAGATATATAAATATCCCTTAAGACAGGTTAGACAGCCAGAATAGTTACTAATGTGAAATAAAATTGTAAAATGTGATTCATTTTCACAGACTTATTAATTCAATCCAATGTTACAAATTAGTTTTATACTTTATCGCATACTATATAAATTTATAAAAATAATGGGAAATTCAAAATATTATTTCTGTGGCTAAATTTCCGTCAAATATAAAAGGAATTTTTATTTTATTTACTGAAAGTTTATTTAGTTAATTTTAATAATGGAATCTGGTTATCTTCTAGTCAATAAAATTTAAAAGATAACATAAAACAATTACTTTTGTAATTAATTTTAAAAACTATTTTTTCATTCTCATTATTTCAAAAATATTTTAAAAATA
>JABUQX010065985.1:10000-25764 GCA_015478945.1 Trachelipus rathkii | reverse complement strand
AAAACTTATAGGAAAAACTTATAGTTAGAATAAAAATTTAAATTTTACTTTTCGGAAGTGTGCGGAAGGTTCATATAGATTCATTTTTTCAGGCTAAATCTAAAAAAATAAATTGTTTAAAAACTAAATAAAAAATACGTTAAAAACCAAAATAAAATTTGAAGCCAAAAAATACCTAAACAAAACTCAAGATAAAGGGAATACATTTTAACGTTAAAAAGCGCAAAATCGATGCTTAATTACTAGGAGAGAGAGGAGAGAGAGGAGAGGAGAAGAGAGAGAGAAGGAGAGAGAGAGAAGGGAGAGAGAGAGAGAGAGAGGAGAAGAGAGAGAGAGGGAGAAGGAGAGGAGGAGGGAGGAGAGAGATCACGTGAAACATCGCTGCAAGTAGACAAACTTAAATTGTGGTAAAAACAACATCATCATCATTTCATCATTCTTGTTTCCCCTGGGTTCCCCAGGGAAACTAGGTTAGAGTTGCTCGCATGCACCAGAAATCAGAGGCATGCATGAGCATTTCTAGAGTGGGCACAAAAAAAAAATGGTAAGGCGGACCACAACCCAGCTATTTACCGTCCTTTCTTAGTCGCCTATTTACGAACACGCAGGAAAGTTTACGTTTGGGGAAAAATTCTTTTCTTTCCCCTACACCACCCCACACCACACAACCCACACACACAACACACACACACAACCACACACACACACACCACACACACACACAAACACACACACACCACACACGGGGATTAAAAAAGGGACAAAAAAGCTAATTGATGGAAAACAGTTACATAAATGATTCCAACGTTCAGGAAATTGATATTTCAATATAATTAGTGTGGCCAGACCAAATATTTTTTACAGTTTACAATTTACAATTTTACAATTTATTTATAATTACAATAAAAACAATAATAATAATTAATTAGAAACAATAATATTTCTACTATAATAATAATAATAATTAATAATAATAATAATAAAAATAATAATAATAATTAATAATAATAATAATAATAATAATAATAATATTAATATTATTATTATTATTATTTATTATTTATTATTATTTATTATTTATTATTATTATTATTTATTATTATTATTATTATTATTTATTATTATTATTATTATTATATTTTATTTATTTATTATTGTTTTTACTTTTTTTGCTCCAAACTCCTAAAGATTCCGGGAGTTGGAAGCAAAAAAAAAGTAAAACTATATTTATAAAAAAAAAGCTGATGTAGAATTTCTATAATTATTATTATATTATTATTAGTAGTTGTAGGAGTTAGGGACTAAACATTCCGGACGGAAAAGGCCTCTTTTTTACCCCATCTTACCTGTGACCTTTTTGACCTTCTTTTTACCCCACCTAAAATTTTGGGAAAACCGTATTTTTTGTTGCAGCCCCAAATTTTTACCTGGACCTGGAAACCTTTTTTGGGGCCTTTTGAACCTTTTTTGGGCCTTTTTTACTTTTTTGGGGCGTTTTACCTTTTTTGGCCCTTTTACCGTTTTTGGGAAGTTAAAACCTCTTTTCGACCAACCCTTCCGTCCTTTCCATTTTGGGTCAATTGTTGGCCCACGGGTATTTTTTGAGAAAACCCTAATTTTTTTTGAGAAACCCTAATTTTTTTGAAGAACCCTAAATTTTTTGAGAACCCTAAATTTGTTTGAGAACCCAAATTTTTGAGAAACCCAAAATTTTTTTGAGAACCCAAATTTTTTTGGGCCAACCCTTTTGTTTTTCGGCAAAACCCTAATTTTTGGCCAAACCCTTCGAAGGAAGGGGTGCGCCAAAACGGTGCGTCAAGCAACGGTTGTAACGG
Source organism: Trachelipus rathkii (assembly GCA_015478945.1). NCBI lineage: Eukaryota > Metazoa > Arthropoda > Malacostraca > Isopoda > Trachelipodidae > Trachelipus > Trachelipus rathkii. The sequence continues at coordinate 23,929 of JABUQX010065985.1, read as the reverse complement.
TACCCCACCCCCCTAAATTTTCGACCCATGGGTCCAATTTTGCCACGGTTACTCTTTGAACTGTACAATGGAAGAGGACTAGCTGCTATTTTGATGTTTTCTTAACCACTTCTGACAGAAGACCTGTAGCAGGAAGAAGCTTGGATGATAGATACCATATGTAAAATTTGACCCACGGTAATTTTTGTCCTTCATGGGTCAAAATTTTTGACCCCACCAGTAATTTTAATTGGTCCTTCCTTTTAGGGGCTTTTTAGCCCTTTTTTGATTTCTTAAAACCTTGTTTGACCATTTTGAGATTTAGGCCTTGACCTTTGCCCATATACATGGGTTCATTTTTTGGCCCACTCTAATTTTTAGGCACTCGGGGACCACCCGTCACATATTTCGTTCCTAACGGTTGTAAACGCATGGTTATGACCTTACCCTAAACTTGAAACACCTACAACGTTCGCGTTGCCGGCAACCACACACACACACCACACACACACACCACACACACACACACACCCACACACACACCCACTTACACTTATTTGTACAAGGAACCATTTCCACTATAACACTTCCATTTTCCCATAGACACTTACAATTTACCCACTCTATACCCCCACACGTTTGGCGCGTGCCCGCACACACATACCACACCCTTGGACAGATACCATGGGCCAATTTTTTTCGCCCACGGTAATTTTTTTGTCCTTCCTTTATTGACTTAGCCCTTTTTGATGTCTTCACCTTGTTTGGACCATTTGATAATTTTCGGCCTTGACCTTGCCTTATACCATGGGTCAATTTTGGGCCCACGCTAACTTGATGGCTTTGATGGTTCCCAAATCACCGTAAGAAGTATCTAGTGCCTAGTTGATGTTCTATTTAGTGTTCTATGAGTATTTTAGATGAGTGCCAGGTGAAGTATGCCAGTGAGTGCCAGAAGAGTGCCAAGTGAGTGCCAATGAGTGCCCAATGAGTGCCAAAGGTTAGAGTGGCCAATGGAGTGCCAAAGTGAGTTTGCCACATAGTGCCAAAGTGAGTGCCACATTAGTGCCAACTGATTGCCACTTTTTTCAAGCCTTTTCTAGGCTCCCCTGAGCCCTAGAATAGCCCTAATATGGTGTCTACCCCCTAGGGTTTATAAGGTTATGAAGGAAACCGAAATGGTGGTACATTTACCCAAATTTCTGGTAGAATGCTCCTACTTAACGAGTTAAATATTTTTTTATTAACACTTATTAGCATGAACAGAATTATAATCAAAAAGAGTTTACCACAGTTGAAGGACAGTTGACCGCCAAAAAACGTTTCAAGAGTCCGGCGTCCGCAGGTCAGGGGCCCCGTCGCGAAACCCGCCCGCGCGTTGCGCCTTTAGGGGGCGCAATAATTACGCCGCCGCGTTGGCGCCCGGCCAAGGCGCAAATATTTTCGCGTAAAAAACCCCGCCCGCGCGTTGCGCCCGCAGGCGGCAATATTTTCGCGTTAAAACCGCCGGCCGCGGTGCCCGCCCGGCAGGGGCGCCATATCCACGCGTAAAACCGCCGGCCGCGTGCGCCCGGCAGGGCGGCAAAATCCCGCGTTGAACCCGAAAAAAATATATTTTTACTATGCTGTCATTTTTCATTTTTTATTTCATACTTAAACTTTTTATTTAAAAAAACATTTGCGCGAGCGATTTTAAAACTGTAACTCATTACAGGCCTATTATTCCCAATATTTTATTAACATTTATTTTTTACTTAATTTACTTTTTTACTTAATAACTTCTTATATTTTATATGGTTCTTCAAAACTATAATATTAGGTTCATAAAAAATGCAGAACGATCCTCAATAATTTAAAAAATCATTTTATTTTACTACAAACTGTACGAAATTTTATAAACTAAACAAGTTGCAAGCAGGACTTTTTAGTTAAAAATTTTAATGAAAAATTTTATTAAAAAAAAACATATATTTTTACGTACCTTAAAGCTAATTAAAATTTCAGTAAATCAATAGAGGTGTGACCCATAACACCAAGGGGGGAATTAGTATGCTTTTGTTTTTACTGCTTTATGGCTTTAACTTTCTGCTTTACTTGCTTTTAAAACTTTTTCGCTTTACTGCTTAACTCATTTGGTTTTACTGCTTAAAATGACTTCATATGTTTTACTGCCTTTTGAACTTTCAGAATTGTCCTTAAACATTTCATAACTTAAAGCAGATAAATTTCAGTTAAATTTCCAAGAGAGTTGTGGATTTAAATTTCAAAGGGGGGCTTTAGTTATGGCTGTTTGTTTTTTACTGCTTTTTTTTACTGCCTTTAAACTCATGTTTTTACTGCTTTAACTTTTTCATATGTTTTACTGCTTTTAACTCATATATTTATTAACAATTTTACATACCTTAAAAGCAGTAAAATCAGGTAAATTCAAATTTAGAGGTGTTACCTAAACCCTAAGGGATTAGTATGCTTTTGTTTTACTGTTTTACTTCCTGTTAAACTTTCTGCTTTACTGCTTTAACTTTTCTGCTTTACTGCTTTAACTCATGTTTTTTTTACTGCTTTTTAACTTTCATATGTTTTTACTTGCGTTAAAACTCAATATAATTTATTAAAACGATTACATACCTTAAAGCAGTTTAAAATCAGTAAATCAATAGAGGTGTGGCAACCTAACACCCCAAAGGGGGGATTAGTATGGCTTTGGTTTTACTGTTTTACTTGCTTTAAAAACTTTTATTTCTGCTTTACTGCTTTTAACTTTCTGCTTTACTGGTTTTTTAAACTTTCTGCTTTACTGTTTTAATTTTGCTGCTTGTACTGTTTTTAAACTTTCTGCTTACTTATTTTTAAAAACTTCATATATTTATTAAACATTATCTTTTCTTTTATTTTGTTTTAATTACTTTTTATTTTTTATTTTCTTTTTATTCATTTCATATTTTATTTTATTTTATTGTTTTATTTTGTTTTTAATACTTTTTATTTTTTATTTCTTTATTTTCTTTTTTATTTTTATTTGTATTATTTTACTTTTATTATTATTTTTACGTATTCATTTGAATCATTGTTACCTAGTGTTATTTACTTCTTGCATCTTATTTATATTTTATTTTGAAAACAAAACACATTCAACACCCGCACCACCACACACACACACACACAACACCACACAACCAAACACACACCCCACCACCCATGCCATTCACTTTTACACTTATACACACATTCACTATGGGACACTTAACCACACCATTGCACTATGGCCACTTTACATTTACCCATAGAACCACTTACATTTACCACTTAATTTACACCACCACAACCCACCCACAGATTTACTTACCAACAGCATTTACTTACACTTCCCACCACAGATTTTAACTTAACCACACACACACCAGATTTTAACTTACCACACACAGATTTACTTTACACTCACACAGGGTTGTACTTACATATGTGAGTTGTTATTTACTTTTACACACACACACACCAAGATTTGATGCACTTACAGATTTACTTACAAACACACAGATTTACTTACAGTCAACCACACAGATTACTTACCACACCACACCCACCACACCACACCCCACACCACAACCACACGCACACTCCACTTACAACCCCACCCCACAACACACGCACACTCACTTACACATATAACGTTATTGTTAATTTATTTTTAAAACATTTTAGTTTTAAATTTAAAAAACACGTACATTTATATTACTCATTCAAAATATAACTAAAATTATTTTCAAAGTTCTTAAAAACTCTATTTAATAAAAATTTCAATCATTATCCTTTGAGCCCCAATCATGTTATGTATGTATTACTAAGGGTTGAAAATATTACAGCAATAAAAAGGGTACTAACAAGTTTTAAAAAAATAATTTTTATTTAAAATATGAATTATATAAATTTTTAATTAATTAAAATTATATATGTTAAGTAACCTGACACTAGTAACTCAATCAGAAAATCCAGTGAAGGTCAGCAACCTAGCCCACCCCTTCTACACCAAAGCTATTGCACGTTTTGTTATTGACTACTTGCTTTACCATCATCTTTTAGCGATTTGTAATTAAAGTATTAAAAAAATAACAAAATAAGTTCTTTCTCTGCTAAACCATATGCCCAGTGAATGTTTTTTTCCTATTCATTTTAAAGCGATCTAATGCTGAAAATATTACGATTATCACTTACATTTATATTATTATTCCGCTCGATTTAATTTAAACTAAAAATATTACGATGTTTGTTATCATACTTTCAGCTAACCATTATTTTATTGGGAGATCTAATGTAACCTTGTGTTGCGATCCCAACACGAGGAAAAAACACAAAAACAAACCCGCACCTACGTTTAACCCAAGATTTTACGGAAAACTGGACCCTCTCTGTTAAAATGGGTTTATGGGTATTTGAAATCCACTGGTATATCCCTTAAAAAATTTAGGATAAATCCTTTTTGTAACCCCCCGGGGCGATTTTTAAGCCCTAATTACCAAATCAAAAAATACAATCACAAACCTGTCCTGTTTTCTGTAAAATGTGGTCAATAACTAATTACGTAGGCCTAAATTTAGGCCTAAATTTAGGATAAGCTTTTTGTATCCACAGGCGGGATTTTAAGACCTAATACCAAGGTTTCAAAAAGGGTAATCTCCAGTATAAGACAAGAATCGAGAATCCCAATGTTTATTATTTATAAATATATTTCAAAAACTGGAAAACAGCATACTATCGGTAGGATCCTTTGATCAGGTAAGAAGGAGGAAATATTTACCTTTCTTGTGAGTGGACGGATTAAATCCTTATCTCTATATGGACGCGCTATGTGATTGTCGAGAATTATTTTTATCGCTTTTTGGTTTTTTAAGGTATGAAAAAAGCTTGTAATCTTCACATTATGAGACACTGGCTTCGTTTGGATGAAAATTATATTTGAACGGGTCGATGTTTACTAGATTTTTCGACTCATATGGAAAAATTCATCATTCGGTTTTGGCTTGTTTAAAGCTGTTGGGCACAAGTTCTCTGATTTGTTAAATAAAAAGTGGTTCTATTTTCACTAAGTGTATATCATGTTTTCCACCTTAAACAGTATTACCTCAATCCAAGGGGAAAACCATTGTCCAGTGGGAAATCAAAATCCCGAGGATTAGGGTTTCATTCTTATATAAAAAGAAAACCCGACAGATTTGAATTTTTCAAGTGAGCTACCCAATAAACCCTGTTATTTAATACACCAAGCGTATTTTCGTGAGGTCAAATGAATTACTTTGTATATGTTAACCACAACTGAAGAGTGGGCTTTACAGAATTACTTTAAAAACCAAAGCTCGTGCTTTTAAACTGGACCGAAAAACAGTATTAACCTGTGCGAAGGAAACCAGCGATAAAGCAACTTACTTCTTAGCCATTTTATTAAACACATCAAAACATAATCAGCTTGGAAGTTAGATTTATTGGGAGAGAAAATAATGAAAAAACAACCGTTATTTTGAACCTACCATCATTTTTGGATTCTACATTTTCCAGGGGCCGACCGCAAAGCTGAAAAAATATTTTATGCGAGAGGTACGTAAAAGCGAATGTGTTAAATGCAGATTTTTGGAAAGAAGACATATTGTGTTAATCTAATTACGTTGACCGTAATTCATTTTACATTGTTATTACCTAGAATTACTAACGGCATTAAAGGAAAACTCCTGATCGATGATCCTCGTTTATCATCGATTTCGCTCCTAAGTTCATAAGACGTTTACAGAAATTCATTTTAATCTACTTAGAAAAAAAAAACAATGGCAAGAAAAGTAATTTATGCACGTGACCCAGAATGTAAATATTTTTACTATGATTAAAAAATTATACTTTTGGAGATCATGTATTGAAAAAGGTTTGATTGAAGTATTTGAAAACTACTGATATCATCCGAATAAATGATGATAAATTGATTGGCATATTTTGCAAAAGATTTAAAGAATTTAATATAAAATAGTGATAAACATCATGTGTAAAAAAAAAAATTGGGTATGTTGAAAGTATTATATTTTAATGTTTTACCCTTATATTATTAAAACCCATTGTTAAATAATATTTTAACACGACTTGTATATATTTAATGTTATTTCCTTATAATATATATAATGAATAAATATTATATATATTTTTTATATAATATATAGGTTTATATATATATTATATTTATATATATTATTTTAATATATATTATATATATATATATATATATGTATAAAAAATCATTGTTAAGTTAATGATTATTTAAATTTCTAATTATATAGTAAAGTTTTTTTATTATTTCCTTATTTTTTACTTTCTTAAATAAATATTTTACATGTATGTTAAGAGTTTAAAAAACGGAAAACTTTTTCTTTTCAGATATTGAAAAAAACCCATTGTTTTTTCATACCTTAAAACCCAAAAAGCGATAAAATTATTCTTAATTCGGGACCAATCACATACGAGGTCATATAGGATAAGGATAACTCCGTCCACTCACAAGAAAGGTTAACATTTCCTTTCTTACCTGATAAAAGGATCTTACCGATCCAGCATTGTTTTCAGTTGAAATATATTGTTATTAAAAAGGTAATAACATTTGATCTTCCGATTCTTGTCTATACTGGGGAATTACCTTTTGGACCCTTGGTATTAGGCTTAAATCCGCCTTGGATACAAAAAAAAAGCTTATCCTAAATTTTAGCCTAAAATTTTTATGGGCTGCCTAACGTAGTTATTCCACCACATTTTACAGAAAAAGGGTCATTGTGGAAAAAAAATTTATATTTTGACCTTTGGTATTAGCCTTAAAATCGGGCCCCGGAGTACAAAAAAGGGGATTATCCTAAAATTTTAGGGCTAAAGTAGTTATTTTTTCAACCCATTTTTACAGAGAGAGGGTCAGTTTCGTATTCTGTAACGAAGTGGCGGGGTTTGTTGTGTGTTTCCTCCGTGTTGGGATTGTCATTGTTACATAGGATAATAATAAAAGAAAAATCCAAATTTATTTAAAAAAAAACTTTGAAATAATTTTTAGTTAACATCGAGCGGATAATATAAATGTAAGTGAAGAATTGTTATTTTTAAATAAAAAAAACTTAGGAATGATTTTAAAAAAAATACATTTAGAATTATGAGTTGGGGAAAACTTATATTTTGTTTTTTTATAACTTATTTATAGATAAAGAAGATGATGTAAAAGCAGTAAGTCAATAGAACAAAAAAAAAAAACCCGTATAAAGCATAGCTTGGTAGAGGGGTGCTAGGGGCTGGGCTTACTGAATTTACTGATTTTATTGCTTTAAGGTACGTAAAATATAATGTTTTTAATAAAATTTTCATAAAATTTTACTAAAAAGTTATTTAAAACTTGTTTTAGTTAAAAAATTTATTAAAAAAACAAAAAAAAGTATTTAACAGTTAATAATAAAAAAATTCTTTGTTTCAAAGATAATGATTGATTTATTATAGGAAGTTTTAAGAAACTTTGAAATAATTTTAGTTATATTTGAATGAGTAATATAAAAGTACGTGTTTAATTAAAAAACATAAAAAAAATGGTTTTAAATTAAAATTAATTACGTTATAGTGTAAGTGAGTGTTTGCGTGTGTTGTGGGTTGTGTAAGTGAGTGTTGCGTGTGTGTGTGTGTGTGTGTGTGTGTGTAAGTAAATCTGTGTGGTGGAGTGTAAGTAAATCTGGTTGTGTCTAAAGTCTTAAATCTTGTGTGTTTTAATGAATCTGTTGTGTGTGTGTGTTGTGGTAAGTAAAAATCGTGGTTGTGTGAGGTAAGTAAAAATTCTGTGTGAGTGTAAAGTTAAATCTGTTTGTGTTAAGTAAATCTTGTGTGTGTGGTTAAGTAAATCTGTGTTGACGTGTTAAGTAAAATCTGTGTAAGTAAAATTCTTGTGTTGGGGTGTTGTGTGTATAAGTTTGTTAAATTGGTAAGTGTCTATGGGTAAAATGTAAGTGTCATATTGAAGTGTCAATGTGTGTATAAGTGTCATAGTGAATGTGTGTATTAAGTGTCATAGTTGTGTGTGTGTTGTGTGTTTGTGTGTGTGTGTGTGGTGTGGTGTGTGTGGTGTGTGTGTTGTTTGTGTGTTGTGTTGTGCGGGGGTGTATGTGTGGTTCTAAAATTTAAATAATAACAATAGGGCAGAAGTTAGAATCAAATTCAATTATTCATAGTTAAAAATACTAAAATAAAAAATAAAAATAAAATAAAAATAATAAAAAATAAAAATAAAAAGGTTTAAGAAGAATATAAATAAAAAAAAAGTATTTAAACAAAAGAAAATTTAAATGGGTAAAAGTAAAAAATAATATAAAAAAGGAAATAAAAAAAAAGGATAAAAATTACCCAACTAGCTGAAAACAAAATAAAAAAGAAAAAACATAATGGTTAATAAATAGGCTCATGAGTTTTGTTTTTTTTTAAAACAAGTTAAAGCAGAAAGTTAAATTTCTAAATCAGAAAGTTAAAAAAAACAGTAAAAGCAGAAATATACCCCAGAAAATTCAGTACTTTTAAAAAAACAGTAAAGCCAGGGGAAAGTTAAATGCAGTAAAACAGTAAAACAAAAGGCTACCTAATCCCCCCTTGGTGTAGGTCACACTTCTTAAATTGGATTTTACTTGATTTTTAACGCTTTTAAGGTATTTGTAATTGTTAATAAATATATGAAGTAAAGCAGTTTAAAACATATGAGTTAAAGCAGGTAAACATATGAGTTAAAAAAGCAGTAAAAGCAGGAAAGTTAAAGCAGTAAAGGCAGAAAGTTAAAGCAGTTAAAACAGTAAAACAAAAGGCTATATACTAATCCCCCTTGGTGTTAGGGTCACACCTCTATTGATTTACTATTTACTGCTGCTTAAGGGTATGTAATGTTAATAAATATATGAGGTTAAAGCAGTAAAAAAACATTTTAAATTTGACTGGAAATTAACAAAAACAGAGTAAAGCAGTAAAAGCCAGGTAAAAAACAAAAAGCCATACTTTTAAAAGCCCCCCTTGGTGGGTTAGGTCACAACCTCTATTTTGATTTTACTGATTTGATCTGCTTTAAGGGTATTGTAATGTTAATTAAAGTTATATGAGATTAAAAAAGCAGTAAAAACATATGGAGTTAAAAGCAGTAAAAAAACATTGAGTAAAAAGCAGTAAAGCAGAAAGTAAAAACAGCAAAAAAGCAGAAAGTTAAAGCAGTGAAAAACAGTAAAAACAAAAAAAGGCAATTTTACTAATCCCCCCTGGTGGTTAGGTCACAACCTCTATTTTTGGATTTTTTTACTGATTTTACTTTTGCTTTAAAGGTACGTTAAAAAATATATGGTTGTTTTTAAAAAAAATTTTCAATAAAAAATTTTTACTAAAAAGTTATTTTAAAAACCTTGTTGTTATAAAAAATTCGCTAACCAGTTGTAGTTAAAATAAAATTGATTTTTATATAAAAAAACTCTGGGATTTTCTTCTTACATACAATTTTTTTAAAAATTTATAAATTTAAAAAAAAAAAAGTATTAAGTTAAAAAAAAGTATTAAGTTAAAAAATTAATGTTAATAAATTATATGTGTTTAAATTATTTTCCTTGTAATGAGTTACAGTTTTAGGGTCGCGAAAATGTATTTTAATAAAAATTTGTTTTAAGTATTTGCAAATAAATGTAACTTTTTCAAGTAAATATATTTTTTCACGTAACCGCGGTAATTTTTGCGCCTGCGGGCGCACGCGGGCGGCGGTAATATTGCGCCAATATTGCGCCTGCGGGGCGCACGCGGCGGGGCGGATTTTTACGCGGAAATTATTGCCGCCTGCGGGGCGCACGCGGCGGCGGTTACGCGGAAAATATTGGGCGGCCTGGCGGGGCGACACGCGGCGGCGGTAATGATATTGGCGCCTTAAAAGGCGCCACCGCGGCCGGGCGGTTCGCGACGGGGCTTGACCCTGGCGGGACGCAGGACTTTTTTTTCTGGAAAAAAACGAGCTTGTTTTTTCCCTTTCTCAAACTGTGGTTTAACTCTTTAGATATATTAATTTTCTGTCATTTCTTCTCATAGTTATAAAAAAATACTAACTCGTAGTTAGGGAGGAAGCAATTCTCACCAAGATTGTAATGTAACACCATTCGGTTCCCTCATACCTTATAAACCTAGGGGTAGACCCCAACCCCATATTAGGGCTATGTTTCTAAGGAGCTCAGGGGGGAGGCTTAGAAAAGGCTTGAAAAAAGTTGGCACTATGTGGCACTATGTGGCACTTCACTTGGCACTATGTGGCACTCCACTGGGGCCACACATTGGCACTTCCCACTTGGGCACTCATTTGGCACCAATGGCACTCCCAACTTGGCCACTCACCTTGGCACTTCACCTGGCACTCATTCTAATACTGCATAGAACCACTAATTAGGAAAACATCACTTAGGTACTTTCTTTACGGTGATTTTGGGAACCCATCAAAAGCCATCAAGTTAGCGTGGGGCAAAAAAAATTGACCCATGGTATTATGGCAAGGTCAAAGTTCCGAAAATTTTATCATTGGTCAAACAAGGTTAAGACAAAAAAAAAGGGCTTTGGAGCAAAGGGAAAGGACAAAAAAACTATTACCGTGGGCAAAAAAATTGGCCCATGGTATCTGTCCAAAGGGTTGTGGTTATTGTGTGGTGGCGCACGCGCCACGTGTTTATAAGGTGTAACCATGGTAAGTGTCATTTGGGAAAAAATTGTAAGTTTGTCATACAACAGTTGCAAAAGGGTAAGGTGTGTGTGTGGTGTTGGGTGTGTGTGTGTGGGTGTGTGTGTGGTGTGTGTGTGTGTTTGTGTTTGTGTGGTGGTGTGTTGGTGTTGTTGTGATGTGTGTGTGCGCACGCGCAACGTGTGTAGGTGTTTCAAGTTAGGGTAGGTCCATTACATGCTTACAAGTTAGGAACGAAATATGGTGACGGGTTGGGGCCACGGAAAGTGGGTTAAAAAATTAGCATGGGCCCAAAAAATTTTGACCCATGGTATAGGCAAAGGTTCAAGGCCTAAAATATCATGGATCAAAAACAAGGGTTAAGACATGGTCAAAAAAAAAAGCGGGCTAAAAGCCCCTAAAGGAAAGGACAATAAATTTACTGTGGGTCCAAAAAATTGGGGACCCATGAAGGGGACAAAAAAAATTTACCGTGGGTCAAAAATTGGGACCCAGGGTATCTGGTCAGCTTTGGAGCAAAAAAGGGGAAGGGGACAAAAAAGGGTTAAGACATTAAAAAAAAATAGGGCTAAGCCCCCTAAATGAAAGGACAAAAAAAAATTACCGTGGGCAAAAATAGACCCATGGTCGAAAAAATTTTAGGGTGGCGGTTACGTTAAACAAAACGGTTGCGGAACGCGCACAAACCGTTTGGCGCCAAACCCTCTTCGAAGGGTTGCCAAAAAAATTAAGGGTTGCCGGAAAAATTAGGGTTGCCAAAAAAAAAATTTTGGGTGCTCAAAAAAAATTGGGTTCTCAAAAAAATTAGGGTTATAAAAAAAAAATTTAGGGGGTTTTCTGTCAAAAAATTAGGGTTCTCAAAAAAATTTAGGGTTTCTCAAAAAATTACCGTGGGCCAAAATTGGAACCCATGGAAGACGGGGAAAGGGTTGGTTTCGAAAAAAGGGTGTAAAGTCCCAAAAAAGGTAAAGGCCCAAAAAAAGGTAATAAACGCCCAAAAAGGTAAAGGCCCCAAGCAAAAAAAGGTCAAAGGCCCAAAAAAGGTCAGGTCAGGAGTCTTAAAAAAAAAATTTGGGGCTCAAAAAAAAATACGGTTTGCCCAAATTTTTAGGGTGGGTTAAAAGTAGGTTCAAAAAAGGTCAAGGTAAAGTAAAATCACCGTTAAAACTAGAGATACTTTACTTGACTTTATTATTATTAATTATTATTATTAATTTTAATTATACATCTAATTTATTATTTTCTAATTAAAATTATATAATTATTAATTTATTATTTAATTTATCTTATAATATTATTATATATTATATTATTATTAGATTATTATATTTCAAATTCAGTTTTTCTTCCATAACCATCGCAAAATACTTACATATAATCAAGTCACACAAATATTTTCATAGATACAATACGTACATAGGCTAACGAACAAATCGTTCCAATTCTTTAACGTTTAATCTCAATAACATGCAAATGTCCCATATAACGAGCGTTATTTTCGCTTTACTTTCACTTGAAAGTCAAGAAACTTCTATTTTTTGAGCTTCACACCATTTCGACTTCATTTTCGAATTCAAAAGGCTGCATGTGTATAGTTATTGAGCTTTACGATGCTACATATACATATATGCATTTTTTATACTGTATGTATGTATTTGTGTCTATGCTGAATGTAGGTGTGTTTTTCTTATGTCGGGCTTAGTGTTGTTGAAGCCTTAAATTGGGAAAGCTTTGTAGTACTTTTATATTTTGGGGATCCTACTTTATGTTGTTGAAACGAAAGAATTGAGTAGAAAAATGCGATATCGTCAAAATTTTTACAATTTCCAAATTTGACAACGAAATTACATCAAGCTTTGCTATATATATATATATATATATATATAAATACAATAGAAGAATGTATAGTATATTATATATATATATTATTATATATTATATATATATATATATTATATATATATATATACGATATATATAATATATATATTATAAATAATATATATATACAGCGTTTAGATTGTCCGTCATATGTATCTTAAAAAACTATATTAATGCTACAGTAAAACAGAATACATTTTTGGAATCAGCGTAAAGGTGGTTAGTCCTGAAACACTAAAAAAAAAAAAAAAAAAAGAATTTAAAAAAAGTTAATAAAATTTAGAAGAGTTAATTTTAAACTTTATTTTAATTTTCACTTAACCTTACGTTGCCCTTTAAATAATGGGGGGTGTTTAAAACAAGAATACCCAAAGGTATACCGCCCCGATGGCAGGAGTCGGTCTCTCGGCCTTCGAGAACTACGGGGTAGTATCATTTATCCCCCATCCTGTTGAGGTCTCCGGAACCCCCGCTCATTGGTATTTGGGTGTCGCGCGGGGTTCCTCCGCCCCCCCCTACGGGGTATGGGAAAACATCCCCCTGTTTCCCGTCGGCTCAAGCCCCCTAGTGTGTGTATATATACTTATATATATAAAATATATATATATATATATATAGTATATATATATATATATTATAATATATATATATATATAATATATATATATATATATATATATAATATATCACGTTGAAAGAGATTATTGCAGTTTCAAACCCGTTATAGGACCCCGTTACAAATTTTATGACCCTTTTATAATGAATTTTTTTAGAGATTGCCTAATTTTTGAGTTAAAATTTATCAATTTAACACGAACATATTAATTTTGTTATTTATTACTATTTATTATACATTAATTATACGTTTTCAGGGCTAACGTTTTACGCTGATTCCGAAAATTTATTCCTTTTTACTGTAGTATTAATAGTTTTTAAGATACATATGACGGACAATCTAAACGCTGGCCATATATAATATATATATTTATTATATATAATATATATATATAATAAATATATATATAATATATATATATATATTATATATATTATATATATATATAATTATAATATATATAAATATATATATAAATATATATAATATTATATATATATTATAATTATATATATATATAGTATATATATAATATTATATATAATATATATATATATATATATATTTATATATATATAAATATATATAATTTATAACTATATATATAGTAATAAATATATATTTATATATATATATATTATATATATATATATTTATATATATATATATATATATATATATATATATATCTATATAATATATATATATATATATATATATATAT
>JABUQX010065985.1:0-5000 GCA_015478945.1 Trachelipus rathkii | reverse complement strand
TATTATTATGTATTTATTTTGCTTAATTATTCATAAGTAACTGCATATTTATTTTTTTTTTGTTTATTTCTTTAAATATCATATTTTATTATTTTTTTTCATCATTGATAATTTAATTTTCCACTATTTGTTGATTACTTAATTATTATTCTCTCTTATGAAAGAGATTTTTTTTGGTATTTTTTAGACCACTTTTTTTCTAAATTAATCCTTAAGCAGTTATTTTCTGATTTTTAATTAAACCATTTATTCATATATCCATTCTATACATTTTATACTTTCTTAATTATTACGGGGTTCACGCCAAACCTAATATGGCTAATATTTATATATTTTCTTTTAAATCCCTTTTTTTTTTTTTATTTCAAACTTTTTCGCTGGAAGCAATTTAAAACTTTTCAGTTTTTTTATAGTTTCCCTTAAAGTTGTTTTTTTTTTTCCACAGTTCCCATTTTGTTTCTCTTGGTATTATTTTTTGGTAGTATAGTGTCTCCCGATTATGGTGTGACAAGAAAACGAGAAAAAGAGTTCAGTTTATAAGGGGGGCTGAGGGATAACTTGATATTTATATAGTTTAAGTATATGTATTATTGGGTTAGAGCCGCACATTTGTGCAGCGGTTGGTTGAAGAAGAAATATAATTTTCTTTTTATATGTGGTTGCATTTGTTTAAGCACACACATACACACACACCTAAACGAAAACACCCACACCCACAACCCACCAACCCACCATATACACACCTACGACACAGCACACACACACACACACACACACACAGCGTAGATAGTCGTTGAATATATTTCTTCATAGCTAGAATATGCTTATATAGATATATATAATTAGTATATATTATTATATTTATATATATATATAATATAGTTTGACTAATTAATATTATATTATTTGTGATTAGTGTTTTAAGACTGACTTGCAGTTTTGCTTTTTTCACTGAATGAAGGAAAAACAAGAAGAAATATAATATCTCATATATATATATATATATTATAAATTATATATATATATTAATATATGATATAATAAGATATAATATAATATATATTATATATATAAAAATGGAGAACTATGATAGATATATAATAATATAAATATATATATAGGCATATTATATATATATATATTATTTAATAAATGTAATATATATTATATATAGTTATAAATATATATATATATATAATTATATATTATATTATTATTATATATATATATATATATATTATTATATAATATTATAATAGTTATATAATATATAATTAATTGGTAATTACTATATATGGTAACTGTACCCTTTTCTTCTTACTTTCACCTGTTATTTTTTATTTCGCTTTTTAACACTCTGACAGGAGAGAAGAGAGAAGGGAGTAATCCATAAAATCTGAGACTCTTCTGTTGATCGCGTATCGTGAGCCTCACCGTGACGAGAGATTATTGGATTGAGAACGAGGGACGGAATGGGAGAGATGAGGAGAGAAGAAGAGAACGAGAGACGAGATGAGAGAGAGCATATTGACAAGGAGAAGGAGATACTCTTCGATGTTTAAAGAAGAGAGTGAAGAATTACTTAACACATAACCGTCCTTGACTGCAAGAAATGCAGCGTATTAAATTATTACGAAAAATACTTTATATATTTTGAAATGCTCTCTTTAAGCTAAGAATTGATGAAAAAAACTCGTCAATCCTTAATCAAAAATAATTCTAATATGCAAAAAAAAAAAAAAAAAAAAAAAAAAAAAAAAAATGCATTTTTTTTAAGGTGTGGTAGCTAATTTACACAAAAAAAAAATAGAGGTTTAAGTTTCTTTTTTATGCTTCACTGATAAAATTTAGAGTAAATTACATATTTATTAAGTTTATGGTGATTCACAATATCAATTTTTTTAGCCCTAAAATTTTATTTTTTTTTTACAAATACTGGATTAATTCATTAAATTTAATTCCAAAAATGTCTTAAATATAAGTATTAATTATTGCTAAATTATCAAACTTTCACAGTATAAAACTATACTATTTTTATTATCATATACTAATTAAATAAAACTAATTTTTTTGCTTAATGTCATTTGTGAACGAGAGATTTAGATGAAGAGTAGTAGAGAGAGGGAGAGAGAGACGGACGAAAGACGAGAGAAAACAGTTCGTGTTTTCTTCTTGTGGAGGTCTTTTCTTGTTTTGTCCGAGAGAGAGGAGCTGATGAGCACGGAGAAGGCGCCGAGTATCTTGATCTTTGATCCGATAGATGACTATGAGCAGAGATCGAGAGAGAGAAAGATCATCTATTTACTATTTTAAAATAATAATTTTCACTCATTTTTTTTGTTTAGATTTTCTATTTTGTGCCAGTAATGATCGACTGAGACGAGAGACCGATAACGAACCCCGGAAGAGAGCGAATGCCAGGGAAGTCAGACGAGTGTGAGAGAGGAGATGAGAGGAGAGGAAAGGTGAGATTTTAGAGGAGAGAGAGAGAGAGAGGAGAATCTTCTTTTTTATAAAATACCATTCCCCTATTAGTTGAAAAATCAACCCCCCTATCCAAACCATTTTCAGATTCCCCCAAAACTATTCAAAATTTCTTGGTGAAGCTCCTACTCACCCCATTCCTAACATCATTCATTCATTCAAATTATCCCAAAAAAATCGTACTCTCTCTCAACCCGTTCGTTCCCCCCTCCCAGTGGACCATACGTCCACCACCATACCTTTGACCTCACAAACTAAATTTTATTTTTTTTACCATTAAAAAAGATATGATTCTAGGACCTCAACACAATCAAAAGTTCTACTAGCTCCAGTATATATATATACAATATATATATATATATATATATTTATTTTATTTATATATATAATATATTAATATATATATATTATATACTATATATATAATATATATATATATATATATATAATATATATATATTTATTTATATTAATATTATTATATTATATTATTTACTACTCTCAAAATTAACGCACCACTAGCTCAGATGATTTAACGTGTACAGGAGAAGCAAGAACACTGTGTACTTTTTATGCAAATAACATGCATCCAGCACATTATATAGTGTAAGTAGATTGCCTAGAAGGCCCAGGATCCCCTGGGGGCTGCGAAGGGTCCTGTTGTGATTGATGTGTTTCCTCCAATGTGGGACGTTATCACGATGAATGGTTTGTGTGTGGATGGTGTTATTCAATAACGTGTATGGCCACCTCTGGCATAGATGACAGTTTCACCGTCGTGGCATGCTTCAATAAGGTGCCGAATGTCATCCACGGAAATTGATCCCATATGCAACCC
This sequence comes from Trachelipus rathkii, assembly GCA_015478945.1. Classification (NCBI taxonomy): domain Eukaryota; kingdom Metazoa; phylum Arthropoda; class Malacostraca; order Isopoda; family Trachelipodidae; genus Trachelipus; species Trachelipus rathkii. Next base: position 1,678 of record JABUQX010065985.1, on the reverse strand, counting down.
CGCCTGCCCCGCGGCCTGAGGTGGTTCCTGTCGTGGTTGCAGCTTTTTTGTCCTCCGCAACGCTGTTTAACTGTCCCCACAATGTCAATTGGTTTGGTCAGAACTGTATGTGACCATCAATGTCCGGATTTACATCGCGTTGGTATCGAGAGTGTTTTGATTGACACATCTGGCCTGTAGTAGTGTGATCTTGCGTTTGGTCGATAGCATAGACGAATCAGCCCCTATGCAGGGGTATATTTTTGACACGAGCATAGGGTCAAGGAGTATCCGTAAGTGTACTGTGGGGGTTAGGGAACCACCATCTAGGACGTGCAAGCTCTAAACACCCATGAAAGAAAATGCCTCCCCAGAGCCGGATGAGCGACCCCACCTCCAGGAAATGTAATACCTGCGTTCACATATACAGTTGCACGTACCTTTCGATAGGGTAGGTTCGTCGAGGGTGAGACTCTGAATACCATCGGAGGTGAGAGACCGACTCTGACTTATTTCTGTAAACAGCAATTCGTGTACAATTGCGACCAGTCCTATGTAGGTGCTCTCGGGCAAAATGCTAGTCGCGCCCGTCGATGCTCTCTGGATAGTGTCTGATCCTAACGCCGGCCTTCGTGCCCGCAAATTAGTTCCGCAAGACGTCCGGCATCATATTGTATTATTACTTCCACGGCACCCAACTACCTCCTGCAGAGCTGTATTAGGATTAGAAGTGGCCTTGCTGTGGGTTAGCGTGTCTCGGTTGGGCCCGCAAAAGCAAGAAAACGTTCTTCATCGCCAGTCTTGGCTGTGGCCTTCCCTGGCCCCCCCACCTTGCGTGCTCCTGGGCCGTCATTGGTACCGGCTGCACGACCCGACCACTGTTTGTTTGGGCAACACCAAACCGTTCGACCGAGTTCACAGGTACCCGTACCTCTCGGCCGGGGGGTAATCGCTACGGGTTCATCAAGTGTTTTAGTCGACGCGCATCCTTTCCATGGATTAGCGGATCTGAAATTCACACGACTGAAGTGTACCACGTACCAACATTTCCGCATCGCACAACATTCCGGCCAAACGCTAGAGACTGAGAGACTTACGTTCGCTTTGGTCAATTTACCTTAATTATAGCGATGGAGGACCCTATGCACCCCCAACACTATTACAGCGCTGTACTGGAGAGATATACTGTGCGCCCCACATAATAAATTATATATTGATATTACTATAAGAGTACAAAGCGTTCTGGGTCCCCTTGATACTGTAAAGGGCCTGTTAACGTCATGATGAGCATGGGAGACTGGGCGTTTATATTGAGAAGGAATATATAAGTATAGTATAGATATAGGTAAGAATATACATCTAATTATTATATATATATATAAATAATTACTATATAAATATATAATTTATAAAAAATAAAACTCAACCACTATCCAACAATTTAATATCTTATAATAAATATGTATAATATGTCCATATAGAGATAGATATATATAGATAGATGTATATATATATATGAGTCTATTATATATATTCTTTCATTTTCCTTTACTATTATATACTCATTCCTATCTTTAGACTACTAAGTATAATAATATTTAGGGAATATATATATATAATATAGATATATAAAGTATATATATGATTATATTAAGGTTGACTAGTTAACAAGTACCAATTTCGTGAGAATAAAGAAGCC
>JABUQX010065984.1:22500-35000 GCA_015478945.1 Trachelipus rathkii | reverse complement strand
CCAAACGTTTGGGATTTCTTAATTCTGTAAGTTTGTTATTTCCCGTGTTTACCGAATTTAGGACGTGTTTAAAAAAAAAAAAAGAAAAAAAAATGAAATTATTTTTAATTTCTTTTGTTTTGTTTTTTTAAATGGAAAAGAAAGGCTTGTGAGTAATGACTTTAAAAATAATTAGATTGTGTCAAATTTTTGTGTGATCATATTTTTTTTCCTGTTTGATATATTCGTGAAGAAAAATTATAATGTTTTCACTACTTGATAGGCCATATTAATTCAGGAAAATATCAGCTAAGATGTCAAAATTTGAAGCGAACTACTTGAAAAAACCTATAGAAATCATAAATCTATCAATTTTGTCAACCTGTCAGTTAGTCAACGTTATCAGTTCTGTGCCTGTGCTGCGTTATCGTTTGCGTTTGGAAATAAATTTGTGGTACTATTTAAATAGCATTCTGAGTCATATATATATATATATATATATATATATATATATATATATATATATATATATATATATATATATATATATATATATATATATATATATATATATATAATATATATATATCGTGAAAGAGAGAGAGAGAGATTCACTTTCATAATACCGAGAAAAGTTATATCTGTATAAACAAACAAATTAATTCACTTTTATGCGGGGAATTAACATTCAAGTCACAACAACGGCAATTTACGCCATTGATTAGGAAGTGCTATGAACATTACTTCGGCTGCAAAGTGGGTGACCAGGATAAAATGTGGGCCCCTCATGTTTGTTATGCAACTGGTGTCATGCTTCTCAATGGATGGGCGAAGGGTTCACGCCACTTGCCTTTTGCCATACCTATAATTTGAAGAGAATCCGAAGATCACACTTCTGGTTGCTACTTTTGTATGACCGATTTTCGTGGTATTACATCAAAATCCAAGTACTGTACACTGTAAAAAATCCTAATTTACAATCTGCTATGAGACCAGTACCTTATAGTGAAGACTTACCTGTTCCTGACCCTCCCAAACAAATGGTCTTAAGTGACGACGAGTCAAGTGACGAGGTAGTGGCGGAAGAACCAGAAGACCTGGAGCAAACACTTCAGCCTATTTGCTCTTCAGATGAACCACATTTGTTGAGTCAAGGAGATCTGAATGATCTGTGCGTGCTTTACACTTGTCAAAAAAAGGAAGCTGAACTCCTTGGTTCAAGGTTAAAGGGATAGTATCTTCTACAAAAAGAGACTAGAGTTTGTTTTTGTCATGACAGGCATTGTGGTATTGAAAAGTTTATCTCACTTGAGAACGGCACAGTGAATTTTAATGATGTATATTCTGCTATGAAGGAATTTTGCCACACATATAACAAGCATGAGTGGCGCTTGTTTATTAACGACTTCAAAAGTAAGTTTGAAACGCTGTTTTACTTCACAATGGTAATTTGTTTCCCTCTCTTCCTCTGACACATGCACCTTACTTATGAGACATATGAGAGTATGAAGCTTCTGTTGCAAAAAATTAGGTATGAGGATCATATGTGGAATATATGTGGTGATCTAAAGGTCGTGTCACTTTTACTTGGAATGCAGCTGGGTTATACCAAATTATACCAAACAGTCTGGATAAGATAAATCATTTCCAGATAAATCATTTCTCCTGACTCCAGGAGGAAAACATGCCATCCATTTTCCCCTCCTACATTTTTAAAAAGTGAGTTTTCATATAAATTAGTCTATTTTAAATTTTTATAAGGATATTTATTAAAAATATAAATATAATATTACAGAAAAATGTATAGAAAAAAAATATATATATATATATATATATATATATATATATATATATATATATATATATATATATATATATATATATATATATATATATATATATATATATATATATTGCCGCGGTGTACAGAGAAGGCGTCTATTTACCTTGAAAATTTGGCGTAACCTGTGGGGGGGGGGGGCAAAGGGGCGGTTGCTCCGGGAGTCCGGGTGCACAATTCTTTACGATAAGTAAAAATTTAAAGGGAAAAATAACATACTTGTTAACAAATTTAACTTTTTTTATTATTATTAAAATAAAAGTGCCGATTTTTTTTTAGTTCATTTGAGGTATTTTTTTCTACCAGGCATAGTTTTTTAGTAATTAACAATTCTGTTGGAACGGAAAACATATATAAGGCTTAGTTATATAATATGTTCTTCACGTACTCGTGCAGACCAAAAATCTACGTTTTTGTTTTCTGTTTAGATTTCAGCAGTCGTCCGCTACTGTTTGGGTTCCATTTTCATTGGCAGCGTTTCCATGTTTAATATTTCCCTGTGGAACCAACCTCCATACTTGTCACCCACGGCGCCAAGGTTTTTACCAGAAAAAATAAATCCAATTTTTTCATATTTTTAGGCGTTTTGTTTTAGTCATTTGTGCTAACAAATGGTAAGAAATGCTTAAAATTTGCGTTCGTATTTGTCAAATTTAGTACAAAATCGTAAGAAATTCTAAGTTGGTCGTTTTGTTCAATTTAGCGCAAAATCGTAAGAAATTCTTACCAAGACGTTGGCGATTTTGTTATCTGTAAGTTTGGCTATTTCCCCGTGTTGCCGGAAATTTAGGAAGGTGCTTACTGAGAAAAATAAAGAAATTTTTAAGGATCGTGAACTTTATCTATTAAAGGGTAACTTTAGAACAATTTAGAATGATTTAGATTGGAGAATGTTAGTTAAAGAAGTCATAAAGCATCAGCTATTCTCTGCCATGTTTTATTTCCTTTAAGTTTTAGATTTGAAAATAATGTCTTGGAGGCCTAATCCTTGTAAGTGACATGAGTGGAAAAATTTAGACCTAATAAAGAAGAAAACATTGTTTGAAGAACTACTTAACTGACCACAAGGGTTAAGCAGGATGAATACCTAATAAGTTCCATATATTTGCGACATTTATCAATTACTATAGGTTTAAAATATCATTTGAGTTTATAAAGAAAATTAGGCAAAGAAACTGAAAACTAAAGAATGTGCAGTCAAAAATTATCTCATCGCGAAGCTGGAAAAGTATTTGCATTAGCAATTCCTGTCTTGGTGGATAATCACAACTTGATTTCGAATAGATCTAAGATTGGAGACTCCAAGCCAATTCTCAGTTTAATCAGTATAAACAAACCAAATTATTTTTGCTATATATGCGGGGAATTAACATTCAAGTCACAACAACGGCAATTTACGCCATTTGTTTAGGAAGGGCTATGAACATTACTTCGGCTGCAAAGTGGGTGACCAGGATAAAATGTGGGCCCCTCATGTTTGTTATGCAACCGGTGTCATGCTTCTCAATGGATGGGCGAAGGGTTCACGCCATTTGCCTTTTGCCATACCTATAATTTGGAGAGAATCCGAAGATCACACTTCTGGTTGCTACTTTTGTATGACCGATTTTCGTGGTATTACATCAAAATCCAAGTACTGTACACTGTAAAAAATCCTAATTTACAATCTGCTATGAGACCAGTACCTTATAGTGAAGACTTACCTGTTCCTGACCCTCCCAAACAAATGGTCTTAAGTGACGACGAGTCAAGTGACGAGGTAGTGGCGGAAGAACCAGAAGACCTGGAGCAAACACTTCAGCCTATTTGCTCTTCAGATGAACCACATTTGTTGAGTCAGAGATCTGGAATGATCTGTGGTGCTTTTACACTTGTCAAAAAAAGGAGCTGAACTCCTTGGTTCAAGGTTAAAGGGATAGTATCTCTAACAAAAAGAGACTAGAGTTGTTTTTTGTCATGACAGCATGTGGGTATGAAAGTTTATCTCACTGAGAACGCACAGTGAATTTAATGATGTATATTCTGCTATGAAGGAATTTTGCCACACATATAACAAGCATGATTGGCGCTTGTTTATTGACGCTTCAAAAAGTAAGTTTGAAACGCTTGTTTTACTTCCACAAATGGTAATGTGTTTCCCTCTCTTCCTCTGACACATGCACCTTACTTTATGAACACATATGAGAGTATGAAAGCTTCTGTTCAAAAAATTAGGTCATGAGGATTATATGTGGCGAATATATGGGTGAATCTAGTCCGTTGTCACTTTACTTGGAGATGCATGCTGGGTATACCAAATTGATACCAAATCAGTCTGGAATTAAGATAAATCATGTTCCAGGCAATCAAATCATGTTCTCCTGACTCCAGGAAGGATAAATGTCATCAATTCTTGCCCCTTCTATTCATTTTAAGTGAATTATGATAAATTAGAGCTCTATTTGTAAACTATTAATATTACATTTATTTAAAATAAATATAGAACTATCCCTAACTTCATGAATATAGAACTAGGGTTATCGAGAACAACAACACACACAACTAAGAGAAAATCATAGTAGAAATAACAAAAAGGTAAAGATGAAATATGTTATATCCTTAATATTTCTACTCACGTTGATTCTAATATGTTTTCAAGTTTTTTTTTCAGTTTGTGGGACAAGAAATCGCTTCGAAATTCATAAGGTTGTTGATCTCATGTCTTGTATTGTGTAAATATAAATAGACATAGCATTATTTGTATTTTTTTTTTTATTTCGTTTATTAACTATTATATCGCTGGTCTCCATCTATAATCAAGACATAAGAATATTTGTGTTAAACAAACAAATTTAACCGGGTAAGACTGTCAAGTGTTACGAAAAGATTAATCCTGATAACCATCAGAAAAACTGTGTTTGTCGTTTATCCGCGATAGTGTAGAGACCTCAAAATGCATAAAATCGATAAACGTCATTAGTTCAATTGAATAGAATCATATCCACTTTCTCGATAAATTAATTAAATAAGATCATGTATTTAAACAGAATAAATTTACGGGGAGAAAAAATGCGTGGAATACGTGGCATTGTATTTTGATTTGCCAACTCTACTGTATACGACTTAAGTTACTAAAAAAATAAAAAAAAACCTCATTCCGGGAGTGTGCTCTCGGAGACTCGGTATATCTCTATAATCTCAGGGAGTAGACGCCGATTAATCATGGTAATTCCGGTAATCGTCACAAGTACTTGTTGATGTTATCGTAATTAATATAGATAGTAGTAAATTGGTATCTGGCATCGGGCAAAGAGTTTAGCTCAGATAATTTTTAACCGACCACTCACCAAACTGACCCATTATTCCTCCGCAATCATTAAGATTATAAAGATTCAATTAGTGAGATAATACACCTGACCTTCCAGGTAATATATTACTAACCACAATATATTCACTACATATGAATCCCTCTATATTATATATATATATATAATATATAATTAATAATTATATACTATTATATATAATATATATATATAATATATAGTTTACTGTACAGGACCCACCACGGCCCGCAGAGAAGCTGCCACACTGGGTTGAATAATCATCTCCATGGGAATATTAATTTTGACAATTTTAAATTGTCAAAGAAATTTGAATGGCGTAATGAATATTTTCGTCGCTGGATAGAAAGCAACGATGCCATTGAATCTAAAATTGCAAATAGTAATACCAGTAATCAATAATAAGAACACCTTCATTCGCAAGTAAAGTGGCGTGATAGAACAGAAGAGCACCGAAGGTGGATGGATGCTATTAATTACAGCACCAGTGAACATTTAATGATAATGAGTGAGCTGGCGCTCCAGACACACAGAGAGTGCGAGTCTTATATGGCGAGATATCCACCACCCTCCCAATGTCTGAGTCATTAATGCCTTTTTCAAGCGTAAAAAAAAAGACACCCAAAAAGCCTATAACCACCAGTTGAGGAGGGCTTCCCCGAATGTCATTGATTCCAGGGATTTGAGCGAAGGGTATCAAAGCAGGTGACGGATTGTTTGAGGATAAGCCAACTGCGAAAAGAATTGAAAACCATGTCTTAGTCCTCCAGAACAGGCGAGAAGGCATGGCCTGAAACCATTTTCTATATTAATAGTTATAGGTATGACAGGTCAGCGAAATAGAGTCTTTAAAGGTATATCCGCAATTGTCAGTCCCTCCCAAAATAAGATACGTACAACTTCCGATTTCTCCTCACCAAATGATGAAAATCAAGAGATAGATGGTAAACTGCCTGGAATGATGAAGTTTCTGTCTTATGAACATTCTTACAGAACACAAACGCTGCCCTGAAGGCCGAATATTGACGGACCAATTAATTACAAAGAGCATGCTCTGGGTGCGATGGCCCCGTCTATTGCTCTTCATCCAGTTGCAGTTTGGCTACTCTAGACAAATGTAAAAACGCTATTATAGTCAATATCTTTCTCCCTTTAGCTGTTGAAAAATCTGGCTATACAGCCTTTTCTCATATATATAATTATATATATATATATATATATATATAATAATATATAGTAATATATATATATATTTATATAATATATATAATATAGTATATATTATATAATATATATATATATATATATATATATAAGTTACTTTAAAGCCACCCGAACGAGAGGTCGAATCAAAAAAAAAACAATTCACAGTTAACCTTGAGAAATTTTTTTCCCTATGTTGTAGGGGCGAAATGAAATTTTTTTCCTGACCTGATCCTAATCTAACTTAGCCTAACCTAATCCCTAACCTTAACCTAGACCTATTTCACCCCTAGAAAGGATAAACAAAAATCATTTCGCTCCTAGAACATCTATTTAGTATCATAGATGCTACCTGTGAATTTTTTTTTTTGATCCGACCTCCGTTCCGTGTGGGCGTAAGTACTTTGTCCATATATATATATATATATAGATAATTATTAATAATATATAGTATATTATATAATAATAATATTATATATATATATATATATAATATATAAATATATATATAAAATATTATAATATACTATATAATATATATATATATATATATATATATATATATATATATATATATATATATATGAAATCTGTGTGTACCTAACCAAACTTTAATATAACCTAGACTTAAAAAGTTGTTCAGTACGACCTATCTAGACTCCGATTCCTTTAAGTAAAAGTTTGTGATCTCGTCTATGAGAAATTCACCCCTCTGTAGATTGAAATTATTGGAGTTTTTTATTATGAATTTCTCTATTAGCTTTCTATTATTGGTATCTTGGGGTGGTACGATGATTTTAGAAGAAATAATGTTAATTTTGGGATTGTTATTTTGTCTGTGCTGTACTAACGAAGATGATAGGTTATCAAACTTTAGATCTGTTTTATGTTGGTTTAACCTGATTTTGAAGTTGTTAGTTTCTATATGAGTGCGGGTACAATCATGACAGTTAATTTTATATATGCCTGAATCGTTGTTTTGTTGTGCATTTGTAGGTTTTAGTACATGTTTAAGTACAAGGTTATTAGATTTTACAGTGTTTATGTTATTTGGTATGAATCTACGTATGACTGATTTTTGTAAATTTGGGACCGGTAATATATTGATGAAATTAACATTAGTAGTTGTAGTGTGTAGAAATTTATTTTTAGCTTTTCTTAAAGATTTACTGATATGTTTTAAGGGATATTTTAGTTTTATAAAAATGTTTTTTAATGTTTTAATTTCTGCTTGAAGGTATTGTGAACTGCGTAATTTATAGGCTCTTAGGAATAAATTGCTTAGAACGGCAGATTTTGTAGAAATGTCATGTGATGAATACCAGTGTATATAGGAAGGGTTAGATGTAAGTTTACGAAAAATGTTAAACACAGGAGGTGGTTCCGGGTTCCATGAAATCTGTATATCTAAAAAGTATATTTTATTGTTTTCAGAATGTTCTACTGTAAATTTTATATATTTGTGTATTTTATTGATAAAATTTAAAATTGTATCTGTATTTATTGTCATTGGTAAAACAGCGAACACATCCTCGACGAAGCGTAGCCAGAAGATGTCAGGAAATTTAGGGAAAATATGATATTTTTCTATAAGATCCATAAATATGTTGCAAAATATTGGGGAAAGTGAAGACCTCATGCCCACACCCGAGATTTCTTTGTAATATTGGTTTTGGAAAACGAAATATGCATGGTCAAGGGTTAATTTGATTAATTGTTTAATAATGGGGAACGGGGGTTGTAAATCTATATTATTCTGTATAATATGGAGTTCTAAGAGATCTAACGTGAAATCAACTGGGACTTTGGTGAACAACGAAGTCACATGAAAGCTAACTACGGTGTGGTTGGAAAAGATTTTATTTTGAATTTTTTGCATGAAATGTTCAGAGTTTCTTAGGTGTGCAGATGAGATATTTCCCAGAAATGGTTGAAGTTTTGAGGCCAACCATTTTGAAAGATTTCGGGTTATGCAATTAATGTTTGAGATAATTGGTCTGAGTGTAATATTTTCTTTATGTATTTTGGGGATAGCGTAAAAACGGGATAGAGTAGGTAAATATGCTTTGAATTTTTTAATAAGATCAGTATTTGTGGGGATGATTTTTGTTAATGATTTGTTGAATTGACTTTGTGAATTTTTTATAGGGTTATTGTTAATCTTGGTGTACGTATTAGTGTCATTTAGTGAATTATTTGCTTTGTTTAAATAATCAATGGTAGTTAAAATAACAATGTTGTTTCCCTTGTCTGACCTGGTTATAGTGATTTCTCTGTTCGTTTGTAGATTTTTAAGGGCTTTCAAAAATCTATCTGGGAAGTTTATTTTTGCCAAAAAATCCTTCTGCAACTAATAAAATTCCAAAAAGTATGTCGTTATTGTTTTCAATATTTTGGTTGTGGTTTTTCCCTTTGTTAAAGTTCTTAGTTAAATGGGTTCATGGATCTGAGTTTGGCAAAGCAAAACTTGGCCAAAACCTAAAAGATTTTTCTGTATTGTTCAGGTGTGGTAATTGGAAAAATTTTTAATACTTTCTTGGTTCGTCTGTCTAAACCATGGACTATTTTCAAATAACCGATCTAGTTTGTGTTTATGAAAATCATTTCTTGTGGTAATTTTTCTATTTTTAATGTAACAAGCGTAATCCATTAAACCGGAAAACATATTTAGATAATCATGATTATTGTAGAAATATTGCAATAGTTTGTCTTAAACTTTTTCTTAATTTCAATGTTTAAACCTTGTATTCTGTTTACTAGCAAGTGACGGTGTATATCAGGGAAAGGATCATTTCCACTAACGTAAACACACTTCGGCACAAAACTCTTTGGAATCACACAATCCTTCAAGCAACTTGTCAAAAATTTTTGGTTACACTTTGCTAGGTTTGCTGCTACAAGGGAATCTACATATTTATAAAATTTCCTTTTCACTAAATAGTTCAGATTTAAGAAAATTATAACCTCTTGGTATGTATCGGGCTCCATTTTGTCTTGATTAAATAACTACTATTCAACGTAGGTTTAAATTTTTATTGATTTGAATAGCCCTTGAGGGTAAAATAGATTTTTTATTTAATCATATAATTTTAATTGAAAACACACTAATTACAGACATTCGAGCTTCGTGGACTTGCTCGCTCACTTCTTCAGGGATTAAGAATGTCTTTATTATTCAAATTATAATTATATAATTTAGTGAGAATCATTTCCAAATTTTTTTTTAGTTTTAAATCAAATCGAATATCGATTGCCAGTAATTTAGTGTTGTTTAAATAAAATTATAATGTATTAAATAAAAATTATATTTACCTCAAGGGCTATTCAAACTATTAAAAATTTAACCTACGTGAAGTTAGTAGTTATTTAATTCAATCATATAATATATATATAATATATATATATATATACAACACAGAAATATTTTACCACATATATAAATATATTATATAATATATATATATATATATATATAAATATATATATTAGCGATGTTTAAAAATTTGTACAACAATGTTAACAAATCTCGTTTATTCCAAAATGGGTTTCCTCGATATTTCGATATTTCTAACTTAAAATATCGATTTGAGGTCTGAAAGAATCTTAAGTTTATTCATATAGATATAGTGAGGTGAGGGTATTATATATATATATATATATATAATATATAAATAAATATAATCAATATATATAATTATATATATATAATATATATATATATAATATAATATATATATATATATATATATATATATATATATATATATATTGTGTGTGTGTGTGAGAGAGAGAGAGAGAAGACATAAGCTCAATACCCACAATTGGTGTTAGACACGACTGACGATCTAAATTTTTTGAATAATTAAACATCAAATAGTACAAATTCTTTTGTCTTTTCCTTTCTCTGAAATTACCATTCTTGGTACCATCACCATTGGCTTTCTTCTAACTCAAAAATCTGGTGAACTCGTCTACATTTCTCTATCCATAATAACCTCAACCAGATGATGGAGCTCCCTAACTTGCATGCCTGATTGTCTTGGAAATGAACAACCCTAATAGAATTTTTCTTAGTTTCCCGTCCTCCTTATGCTGCTTAATTCTTTTTCTTCGTCATGAGGAGTCCCTCGTAGTGGAGAATTCGTAATCGAGGAGATTCTCTCTTACATAGAGGCGTATACTTCATATTCTTTCCTTACAATAAAACTAATAAACCTTGGTTTAATTCTGCTTGTTTTAGTTAATGCAGAGAAGCTGCCTTAAGTAATTATCAGTCTTCTAACTCTATAAATACATAAGCTAATTAATTATATTTCATTTTTATTTCATGCTAATTCTTTTCTTTGTAGGACTAAAAACTCTTTTCTTCGTAGAAAGTGCAATAAACATTTTATCTCGATTTTCTCGCACTTATAATGGAATTTTGTGTAAAAATGAAAACTCGAACAATTCTTCCTCCTCTGATTTCACAACTTCCTTCTTTAGATATCTATCCTTCTCTTTAATTTTCTTTCCTACAGCAAATGTTGTAGATTACCATTGTTCATCTTGCAAACCTATTAATAGTGTTAATCCTCAGGGTTCTGTCCTATCCCAATTCTTTATTACTTCTCATTTGTGACCTCCGTTGTCACTTCTTCACCTCTCCACTTTTATACTGACCACTACACACTTCATTACTCCTTTCACTTTGAAATAGGTCCAATTCAACTTCAAACAGACGATTCTAAGAGGCTGCTTTGAAACAACTGAGCTTTCTCGTATTTCTAATTGGGCAGATTAAACATGGCCGTTTTTAATGCCTTAAAAGCTCAGTTTCATCCTTTATCAAAATAAATTTTCACACAGCTTATTTTCATCTAATTTCACCCTATACGATTCCGGCACCCCCTCCTGCTAGTCCTTCTCCTCTCAGGTGTCCCATGTCCCTACCTGTCATTACGCATGATCGGGTGCATGAGATTCTGAATTCTATGAATATGAGGAAGGTTAGTGGTACAGATGGCATTCTTTCCCGTGTTTTGAGGGAGTGCGTCTCTGAGCTGGAGCCTGTCCTCGTTAATACTTTCTTTTCTTCAGTTTCGGAAGCACGAATATGTTCAGTCGAAAATTAAAAAAGGCAACCGCTCTGATTCTTTTAACTATCGTCCTATAGTATGGATTTCGACGCTAGAGGTCAATGGTTTGACATACTTTCCTACTTCACTGATCTATGGTCTTTTGACCTTAGAGACTATTTTTAGTATTGTGTGGAGGCGCTTGACATATCGAAAGCTCGTTAGATGGGTATGGGCACGATCATACTCTTAAACATACCTTCCTTTGGGTCCTTCCTTCTCTTTGCTTACTATGTCTAGTTTTCTTTTTGAAATCGCTCATTCGGCTTCTTGTTGATGGAGCGACCGCTTCCTTCCTTTCTTTATTAAATGTGGTATTCCTCAGGTTCTGTTCTATCTCCAATTGATTCTACTTTCCCCAAAGACGTTCTTAAACTGCACTTTAATTCAGTTTCTACTTGTGCCGATGACTCAACTCTCCATTCTTTTACTATCGTCTTCAGCTTTCCGGTTCAATTTTTGCCGATCTGGATGGGATTTCTAGGTGAGGTCACCGAAATCTTGTGAAACTTAACTCTTTAAAAACTCAAATTGTTAACATCTCCCTCTCAAAAACACTCACCAATTTTCCTATCTCCTATGTTTTTTAAGGTCTCACCTGTGAACAACATAAACATCCTTGGACTGAACATAAACAATAAATTGTCTTGGAAACCTCATATCACAATGGTTGCTAAGTTGACCTCCAAGATGATGAACATTCTGTTCAGTTTTTAGGAATTTTTTTTCTTCTGCTCAGTTACTAGCTATATAGGGGTCTTATCCACCCTTGTATGAAGTACTGTTCTCACATTTGGGGGAGCTCCGGTTCCACCCTTCTTTTGGATAGGGTTGAGTCTATGACTAAGAGACTAATAAACTATTGTCCATTAGTTTCAAGCTCTCTTGATCATCTTTCTCTGCGACGTGACGTTGGCGTATTTCAAAGGCAGGTTGCTCGAGGAAGTTGACCTCTCGCATTCTCAACCATTGCTTTGGCTTTCACAAAAATTTTGTGTGAGTATTGGAAACTCGGGCACGCTCTTTGTGGTGTCTCCT
>JABUQX010065984.1:10000-17500 GCA_015478945.1 Trachelipus rathkii | reverse complement strand
AGTTTCGAAGCTTACTAGCAGTAAGTAAACTAGCATAGCACACAAAACAGTACTTATTAGACTTTGTCAGTATATGTCTAACCATAACGAATGTTAATTTACATTAACATGGTAAATATTTAACAAAAAATTTACCATACCCTTGTGTAATTATCATACAGAACAGCGAAAGTAAGCTAACGTAACAAAGTTTTCACATTAAATAAAAGCTAACATTGCGTAACATGAACTAAGAAAATAATGTCCAAAGACAAACCTAAACACAACTTACACACATAAATGTTACATCAACAAGTTCCAACACTTAACACCTGTAAAGCAACTAACATGGAATGCAAAACGAACGTAACCTAACCTTACTTTTTCAAGCATAATTCTAACATATTAAACGTTAATGCTTACAGCTGACACAGTAACATTAAACTAAAATTTATCACAACATTTGGTTAATTATCATACAGAGCAGGGAAAAGTATGCTACGTAACAAAGTTTCCACATCAATAAAGCTAACATATCGCTACATGAACTAAGAAATAATGTACAGCGACAAACTTAGCACACCTTAAACATGAATAAAACTGTTAACATTAAACAAAGTTCTCAACCCTTAACACCAGTAAAGTAAGTAATAATCCAACCAATCATCACGATTCTTTACTGTTTTCAGAACATATCTGAAGATGTTAACAGTTAATCTTACATTGACACAGTAACATTTAATAAACCAGTATTATTTACCTGGCTAGCGATATTATCGTGAACGGATATAATGCTAAAGTAACAAATTTTTCCACATCAATAAAACTTACATAGCGTAACATATGAACTAAGAAAATAATGTACAAAGACACCTAACACAACTTACGCCCTAGATAAACTATTTAACATTTTACAAAAGTTCCACACTTTAACATAGTAAAGTAACTAACTTTACATACAAAACGAACCTATCTATACTTTTTCCAAGCATATCTCTAAGATATTAACGTTAATCTTACATGACACAGTGACATTTATAAAAAAATGTATCATAACCATAACTAACCATCATAATACCTAATGATAAAGACGTATAGTATTTTTTAGGCTTATTTCTTTTTAGACTCCGCCTCCTTTCAGAAAATACCAACTCTAAGCATGAAAAATGATTTTATGCTTTAATCATTTGCATAAAGTGATGCAATATTTATTATATTTGACCCTCTGGCAGGAATACAAGCTTGTAGGCAGTCGCCTTTCGGTTACGATTAATATAAATGAAACACATCGTGGGAATAACGAAACTCCCTGCGTGAAGAATATCAACAACAAGCGTATGGAGGCGGGAGAGATGTCAATAGTATCACACTTGCGAAAAACTATTCCTACTGAAGGAAAAATAGTGTATAAACATCCCTTAAATGTAATGAGATTCTTTCTTTTCAACAATCAGAAGAAAGTAAACAAGAATATCGCACGTACGAATAAACCATATCAGTTCAAAAGGGTATATATTCTCGTTCGAACAACAACAACAAACAACAACAACAACAATAATATCAATACAAAGATAAGTTCTTTAGATACTAACCAAACGAATATATGCTAACGTAACATTGTTTTCACATTAATAAAGCTAACATAGCATTATTACCAGAACTAAGAAAATAATGTACAACGACGAATCTAACAAAACTTAAGCACGAATAAACTGTTAACATTAACAAAGTTCCACACTTAACACCTGTAAAGTTACTAACATTTGCATACAAAACGTAACCTATTCATACTTTTAACGCAAACGATAGCTCCTAACATATTAACGTTTAATTTTACATTGGACCAGCAGTAATATTTAACGAAGAATTTTATGCATAACATTTTTAATTATCATACAGAGCAGAGAGTATGCTAACGTAACAAAGTTTCGCACTTAATAAAGCTAACATAACATAACGCTGAACTAAGATATGATGTTACAACAACAAACCCTAACACACCTTTACGTATCGAAATAAACACATTAAGCATTAACAAGCTTCAGCACTTAACAGCAGTAAAGTGACTAACATAGCGTACAAAATGTAAACTATCAGCACTTTTTCAAGAATATCTCTAACATATCAATGTTAATTTTTACATTAACATCGTATAATTTAAACAAAAGTTTAGCTTAAACCTGTCTAATCATCATCCTGACAAAGAATATAATGCTAACGTAACAAATGTTTTACATCAACTTCGTAATATTTCACAAAAATTCATCATAACCTGTCTAAATATCATAATCCCCAACGGATAATTGCAAACATAACAAAGTTTTAACCAAACATAACAAAAATAACAAAATTTTAACCTGACATAACTAAAAATAAGTTCTTTGAATAAAATATCACAGTAAAGCGTAATAGTTTCCTGATTTTAAAGCAGTAAATCAGTAAATCAGTAAATCAAACCACCCATACCCTGCAGTCCCTACCCGTCCCACCCGCCTATTGATCTATTGTCTATTGATTCAAGTCATATTTCAAGTATCAATTTTGGACAAACATAAACATGAAAAATACAGTTTCTTTATATACTAACGGCTACGAATATATGCTTAACCAACAAAGTTTTAGCATGCATAAAGCTACAAATCATAACCGCGACTAGAAATATAATGTACAAATGCAAACCTAACATACCTCGGGTATGAATAATCAGCTACATCCTGAAAATTCCCTAAACTGATCCAAGGTAAAGTAGCTAACAGGTTATACAATACTCGATATGTTCCCATTTTCGAGCATATTAGCAACAGGTAAGCCGTATTATCTAACAAATCCCTTAACAAAGTGACGAATCTATCAAAATGCCACCATCTTGGACTATGAATTGACACTATCTTCATCAAAGTGTCACTCGTTTCGAGTATACCATCATTTTGAACTATGAATAAAGCGTAGACATTAGCAAAAGTCTAGGGCATACCTAACAATTACTCGGGCTTAGGCCTCAGCCGAGGGCTGAGGCCTACGCCTCCTTCGGAAGGGGTAAAGACCGCTTACACCGCCTTCGGGGTGATCCCCCTTCAGTGGATTCACACCCTTTCAAAGGGGCGCATCCACGCCGCCTGGGTTTCTCTTCGGGAGGTAAATGTGTTTGCTTTTAGATACTCTTGTTAATGAAACTATTTATATCGTAAGTTAGGTTACGTTACTGTTAAATATTACTATGTCATGTGGAAATAACATTGATTTGTTAGAGAAATGATGAGTTTTGTAAGATGTTACTGTGTTAACTGACGATGATGTGTTGGAAACGTGTGAGCATAGGTTAAGTTTTTGTTGAGTAATGTTTGGTTGCCCCAGACTTTTGCTAATGTCTACTTTATTCACAGGTCAAATCGATGTTATACTCGAAACGAGTGACACTTTGATGGAGATAGTGTCAATTCATAGTTCAAGATGGTGGCATCTTTGATAGATTGGTCACTTTGTTAAGGGATTGTTAGATAATACGGCTTTACCTGTTGCTAATATGCTCGAAAAGTGGGAACATATCGAGTATTGTAAGACCTGTTAGCTACTTTACCTTGATCAGTAGGGAATTTTTTCAGGATGTTAGCTGATTATTCATACGCGAGTATGTTAGGTTTGCATTTTGTACATTATATTCCTAGTGCGGTTTTGATTTGTTAGCTTTATTGATGCTAAAACTTTGTTGGTATAAGCATATATTCGTAGGTTAGTATAATAAAGAACTTATTTTTTATGTTATGTTTGTCCAAAATGATACACGCACGTTATGTTTATACAAAATGATACTTGAAATATGACTTGAATCAATAGATCAATAGATACATAGATCAATAGATCAATAGGGACTGCTGGATGGGTGGGTTTGATTTAACTGATTTACTGATTTTACTGGATTTAAAATCAGTAAATTATTACGCTTTACTGTGATATTTTACTCAAAGAACTATTTTTTATGTTATGTTTGGATAAAATTTTGTTAATTTTTTGTTATGTTTGGTTAAAACTTTGTATGTTTGCAATTATTCCGCTGGGAATTATGATATTTAGACGAGTTTATGATGAATTTTTTTTGTGAAATATTACGAAGTTGTTGATGTGAAAACATTTGTTACGTTAGCAATATATTCTTTGTCGTATGATGATTAGACAGGTTTAAGCTAAACTTTTGTTAAATATTACATGTTAATGTAAAATTAACCATTGATATGTTAGAGATATGGCTTGAAAAAGTGTGAATAGTTTACATTTGTAGCGATGTGTTAGGTACTTTACTGCTGTTAGTGCTGAAGTTTGTTAATGTTAGTGGATTTATTCGTACGTAAGGTGTGTTAGATTTTGTCGTTTTACATCATATTCTTAGTTCAGGTTATGTGTTATGTTAGCTTTATTTTATGTGGAAACTTTGTTACGTTAGCATACTTTCGCTTGTCTGTATGAATAATTAGACAGGTTTATGATAAATTCTTGTTAAATATTCCTGTGTCAATGTAAAAATTAAGCGTTAATTATGTTAGAGCTATGTTTGGTAAAAGTATTACATAGGTTACGTTTTTGTATGCAATGTCAGTTACTTTACAGGTGTTAAAGTGTGGAACTTTTGTTAATGTTAACAGTTTATTCGTGCTTAAGTTGTGTTAGAATCGTCGTTGTACATTATTTTTTCTTTAGTTCTGGTAAATGCTATGTTAGCTTTAATTAATGTGAAAAACAATGTTACGTTAGCATATATATATTCCTTGGTTAGTATCTAAAGAACATTATCTTTGTACTATATTATTGTTGTTGTTGTTTGTTGGTCGAACGAGAATATATAACCTTTTGAACTGATATGGTTCATTCGTGGACGTCGTATATCTTGTTTACTTTCTTCTGATTGTTTGAAAGAAGAATCTCATTACATTTAAGGGATGTTTATACACTTTTTCTTCAAGTAGGATAGTTTTTCGGCAGTGTTGATGACGATGAGCATGCTCCGCCCGCCTCTCTACGCTTGTTGTTGATATCTTCACGAGGAGTTTCGTTATTCCCCACGTTGTGTCATTTATATTTAATCGTAAACCGAATGGCGACTGTTACAATGCTTGTATTCGCCAGAGGGCCAAATATAATAAGTATTGCATCACTTTATGCAAATGGTTAAAGCATAAAATCATTTTTCATGTTTAGAGTTGGTATTTTCTGAAAGGAGGCGGAGTCTAAAAAGAGATAAGCCTAAAAAACTTTACTTTATTCGTCTTTACTCATTAGGTATTATGATGGTTAGGTATGGTTATGATACATTTTTTTTTTATAAATGTCACTGTGTCAATGTAAGATTAACGTTAATATGTTAGAGATATGCTTGGAAAAAGTATAGATAGGATACGTTTTGTATGTAAAGTTAGTTACTTTACTAGTGTTAAGTGTGAACTTTGTTAATGTTACAGTTTATTAGGGCGTAAGTTGTGTTAGGTTTGTCTTTGTACATTATTTTCTTAGTTCATGTTACGCTATGTAAGTTTTATATTGATGTGGAAAACTTTATTACGTTAGGTATATGCTTCGTTGATCAGTATAATTAACCAATGTTGTGAGAAAATTTAGTTAAATGTTACTGTGTCAATGTAAGATTAACGTTAATATGTTAGAGATATGTTTGAAAAAAGTAAGAATAGGTTACGTTTTGCATACCATGTTAGGTACTTTACTGGTGTTAAGGGTGGAACTTTGTTAATGTTAACAGTTTATTCATGTTTAAGGTGTGCTAAGTTTGTCGCTGTACATTATTTTCTTAGTTCATGTAGCGATATGTTAGCTTTATTGATGTGGAAACTTTGTTACGTTAGCATACTTTCGCTGCTCTGTATGATAATTACCAATGTTGTGATAAAATTTTAGTTAAATGTTACTATGTGTCAGTGTAGGATTAACGTTAATATGTTAGAGATATGCTTAAAAAGTAAGTTAGATTAGGTACGTTTCGCGGTACCATGTTAGCTGCTTTACCAGGTGTTAAGTGTGGA
This sequence comes from Trachelipus rathkii, assembly GCA_015478945.1. Classification (NCBI taxonomy): domain Eukaryota; kingdom Metazoa; phylum Arthropoda; class Malacostraca; order Isopoda; family Trachelipodidae; genus Trachelipus; species Trachelipus rathkii. The sequence goes on along the minus strand of JABUQX010065984.1, from coordinate 11,495 downwards.
ACTTTGTTTTATTTTAACAGTTTATTTGTGTGTAAGTTGTTTAGGTTTGTCTTTGTACATTATTTTCTTAGTTCATGTTACGCAATGTTAGTTTTATTAAATGTGAAAAACTTGTTACGTTAGCATACTTTCGCTGTTCTGTATGATAATTACAACAAGGTTATGGTAAATTTTTGTAAATATTACGCATGTTTAATGGTAAATTAACATCGTTATGTAAGAAGATATACTTGACAAAGTCTGAATAAGTTACGTTTTTGTGTGCTATGCTAGTTACTTTAACTGTTGTTAAGCTCGAAACTTTTTAAAGTTAACAGTTTATTCGTGTTTAAGGTAGGTTAGGGTTTGTCTTTGTACATTAATTTCTTAGTTCATGTAACGATATGTTAGCTTTATAATGTGAAAAACCTTATTATGTTAGAGTATACTCATTGATCTGTAAGATAATTAACCAATGTTGTGATAAATTTTTTGTTAAATATTAGTGTCAATGTAAGAATATCAGCGATATGTTAGAAAAGGTGTAAGTAGGTTACGGTTTTGTATGCTATATTAGTTACTTTAACTGTTGTTAAGTATGGAACTTTGTTAACGTTTACAGTTTATTCCTGTTTAAGATCGTGTTAGGTTTGTCTTTGTACATTTATTTTCTTAGTTCAGATGATTGCTAAGTAAGTTTTATTAATGTGAAACATTTGTTACGTCAGCATTATATATTGATTGATGTTTGGATAAAGAACTTGATTTTATTTTATGTTTATTCAAAATGATACTCGAAAAGTGACTTGAATCAATAGATCAATAGATTAATAGGATCAAGGATGGTCCATGAGGGTGGCCCTGATGCTGGCCTGAATGGTGGTTTGATTTAACTGATTTACTGATTTAGGTATGTAAAACGTTAAAAATTTTAGTAAAATTTGACCTTAAATCAATAGATCAATAGACACAGATGTCAGGAGGGAGGTTGTAGATAGTGGTTTGATTTAGTGATTTCTTGCTTTAGGGTATGTGAAACGTTACAATTTTAGTAAAAATTTGACCTTAAAATCAATAGATCAATAGATCACAGATGTAGGAGGGAGGGTGGATAGAGGTTTGATTTAGTCTGAATTTACTGCTTTAGGGTATGTAAAACATGAAAATTTAGTAAAAATTTGATTGAATCATAGATCAATAGATCAATAGTCATAGATGGTCAGGAGGGAGGTTGGATAGTGGTTTGGTTTAGTGATTTCCTGCTTTAGGGTATGTAAAACATGAAAATTTTAAGTAAAAATTTGACCTTAATCAATGGATCAATAGATGCAGCAACTGACAGGAGGGTGACAGGAAGGTAGATGGATGGTGTTTGATTTAGTGATTTACTGCTTTAGCGTATGTAAAAACGTAAATTTGGTAGTTATAAACATAAAAAGTGTAACGAAATTTTTTTATTTATTTATTTATTTAATTTATTTATTTTTATATTTTATTTATTTTTTGCTTGATGGTT